>JANUWF010001003.1:7035000-7345000 GCA_026120185.1 Voacanga thouarsii | reverse complement strand
CCGCCGGCCCCCACTGGCCTCCCGCGAGCCCCCCGCCCATCTCCGCCCCCTCGTCCCGATCTCCTCACCCGGCGCCCCCACCCCGCGACCCCTTCTCCCTGTCCCCCTCCCGCCTCAACCCCTCCCCCTTATGCCGATCCCCGCCACCCCCTTCCCCCTAGCCCGTGCCCCGTCCCGCCTCACCCCCCTCCCCCCATGACCCCTTCTCCCTATCCCCCACCCCGCGACCCCCTCCTGCCTCACCCAACTCTCGCCGCACCCCCGCCCGCCACCCCCGCAACCCCATCTCCCTTCCCTCTCCTCCCGTCTCACCCCCTCCCCCGCGACCCTTTCTCCCTGTCCCCCACCCCACGACTCCCTCCCGCCTCACCCGCCTCCCGCCGCACGTGCTCTGGCAGCAGCTGCTTCTATGGAGTCGTTGGAATGGTAAGCTTTCACAGAAAATATTTTTGTCTCAATTATGTAATTATGGGTGTTGATTGATCCATTTAGCCTTCTGCTTTGGTTCCTATCACAATGTACTATTATCTAATTTTTTTATTTTTTATTTTGCAATTATGTAGGAACATGACCAATGTTGCTGCATAATGTTATAAGGTGATATTAGCTGTGACCAGTGGTCTGTCTGCTCCTTTTAATAATTTAGCAATAATATACAAACAACAGGTAAACGTTCATTGGAATGACAAGTTTTATTTGTTATTGTTGTAGCTGTTTATGGTTTAACTTGGAGTATGGGAAGATTAGGATTGGCTTGAAATGTAAATGCAATTTTAGTCTGGTTATTCCCTATCCATGTTTAGGCAACAAAAAAGATTTGGTTAAGCTGATTGGCCAAACACAGCTATGTACCTAACATGTTCTATGTGCTATGTGGTTTATTTCTGTAATGGATGTTGGAAATGGGGGTATTATTGATGAATGGTTGATTTTGTTTATCATGCTTTGCTTATATCGTTCGCATATTGCATTCCACTTATTTGTCTTGTACTTTTCTGTTTGGTTATTTCTTCTTCTTGTGTAGTTTATTGGTGCAAATTTTTTTTGTTAACAATTCATTATCCATGCCTCACTAAGCTTTTAAAGAATGAGATCTGTGTAAAAAAAATAGTCAGAAATTAAAATTGTTTCCACTTAAGCTGGAGCTCACTTATCTTTCAATTGTAAATTTCTAATTCCTTCCCTAATTGCTCATCCCTTTTCTTTCTTTCTTTCTTTCTTTCTTTTTTTTCCCCCTTTCTTTAAAGGGCTCAAGAAGTTGGTGGAAGGTGATGATGAGCATGAGAATGAACGCAATCAGTACACAGGAAAGGTCTCTGCAATGGGGTTTTCTTTCTTAAACTCCTTATAGCTAATGTCTAGTGATGCACATTTGACCTAAGGATTCATGGCTCATCTTAGATAGAAGTTAACAAAAAAAAAAAAAAAAAAGCTTTACTTTATGAAGACAATACGTATTAAATTTTGCATCTTATGGTAAAGTACCAAATATGGTGATATATCTAACCCACTGATCCCACTTAAATTCACAAGCAAATCTTCTGAAAAGCCTATATAAATTTGTGCTTTATCTTAATGATTATGCCTCAAAACAATGTCTAATCTGACTGCTGTTTCATGAACCAAAGTAAATGGATTATAAAACACAACATCTACTAAAAGCACCATTTGATAGGGTTTTCAGAAGATTTGCACCATTTGATAGAAATAGAGTGAGCCTTAACTTGTAAAATATTAGTAGAAGAAAGAGACTAAGCATGTAGAATTTGTGTGGTGAAGGTAAGTTTGAGCAGTTATGAACTCAGTCTTGGCTCATTAGACATCCTTTAATGATGAGAAACTGTAGAGAAGAATTTTAGGTCAGTGCGAAGGAAACCAGTTCTCAAGGGTGATAATGAATAGAAAAGAGTTGCAAAAAATGCTGAAGACCGACTCTTATCTCCATTGTGATTTTAAGAATTCTCATCTTTCTTGACATTTGTGGACATTTTTGGCAAATTAGCCTTAATTGTCTTTTGAATAAACATAGTTCAGTGAGCATAATATAGTGTAGTAGTTGTCCATTTGAGATGCTGTCTTATGCACAACACTAACTGATGTTAGTGAAGCTTTAAAATAGAGGATTGATTAAATGAAGCACATCATCCGATAAAACTGAAACTGAAAGTAAAACTTAGAAAAGGCAAGCAAATAGATGAAAGAGAGGATGAGCCTCTTATGATCCATTTTTCTTAATTTGAAGTATAGGTTTTCAAAAGATGTGCTTGATTTTGATTCAATAAATCCGCATCGGTTGACCCTTTACTTCTTTGGAGTTTCGGTGGGTCGAGTTGGGCAAATTACCTCGAAATATTTAAAGATGGCCTCTGTAATTTATACCAAAATAAGATTTTGTTTATTTATTTAACTTTTATCGCATGGAACTTGCTATTGCAAGCAATATCGATGATATCTGTGTGGAGTCTGCAAAACACATACTCAACTTTCTTTAAGCACTATTTTATGCTCTTTTTGCCTCTTTTCATAGTTCCATTTCAAATTTTAATCTTCTTAAGATTGGAGCTTCAAATATTTATTTCCAGTCCTTGTTAGAATTTCAATTATCATCAGCATTGGAGTTTTATTCCAAATTTGCATAGGATTGATAACTCTGGTTGATAATTGTTGTTCAACACATGATGTTAGAATTACAATTAATTTGGGTTCTTTGGGTGGCTTCAAGGGGATAAATTAATGGCTCTTGAAGTTTACCTGGTAGAATATTTGAGAACAGAGGTCTTCTACTTCATTGAAGCTCACATTCATGCAGATGCATGTACGCATCCACATAGATAGTTATTTACATGTTGCATTGTATGCTTGTCTGCCAATTGAATGTTTCCTATCAAGGGTATATTTCTTACACCCTGTATAGTTTTATATCTAAGAAACTGTCTTACACTTGTGGTGAATTATAAGACATAAGAAGCCACATACACCTATTTCTTTGGTTTCTACTAACCTTGATAATGTTTTTATGTTGGTTATGGTTGAGAATTTGCTTTTAGCTACATCATTAACTAGTTTCTTACCTAATATTTTATTGGAATTAGTAAGTCCAGATTTCTATTGCTTTCTATTCTTAAATCACTCCTATATGTTTGCAGTCAGAGAGCTTCAAGAACTGCCCTTTTTGATGATGTTGAAGGAGGTGGTCTTGGGGCCTCTAACTCTCGATATATCGGTGATACTGATGAGCGGGACAATGACCGAGCCATTGACGCCTTACATGAAAGAGTGAACTTCTTGAAAAGAGTAAAGTTCATTGACCAGGATTTACTGTGCAGTGTCTTGTTTGCCAGTTGCTTTTTGATAGAGTTATCATAGCCTATGCTTCATCTTAAAGTAGGAGTGTGTTTTCTATTGCGACAATGACTCTTTGCTACTGGAATCAGTTTTAGCAATCTGATGTGCACAATTGGAAGATAAATTTTTGCCATTTATTATCCTTGGTAAATGTTGTATCTTGTGCTTGAGTTGTGCAATTCTGCATTATTTTTTAAAAGGTTCTAAGCTTCTTTTTATGATTAGAATAGGAAGTCATCTGCTAGTCCTTTTCTTACATCTACTTTATGGCTTTCCCTCTAATTATTCTTCAGTATAGTATAAAGATGTAAATTCAAGTTGTATTATGCTTACTTTTTCGTATATTGAACTGCATAAGAATACAAAAACCAGTTGGTGTTGATGTAATCAAGAAGAACAAATTACAATAATGGCCTCATACTGTTATCTGGTTCTTGCATTTGATCTTTGGTGCTTGGGAGTTTTGATTATATTTCATGTTTAACAATTGTTTCAATCTGATGCTTATATTTACTAGTCTAAGTTTTGACAGCTTACTAGTGATGTACATGAGGAAGTGCAGAATCATAATAGTATATTGGATAGAATGGTTAGTAAACTGCAGCAGTGATTCATTGCTTTACAAAATAACTATTGGTTTAGTAATGCCATTTTTTGCTTTTATTCATCATCAGGGAAATGATATGGATTCATCAAGAGGGATCTTGTCAGGAACCTTAGATCGGTTCAAGATGGTAATTACATCAATATGCTTGTTGACAGTTTATGTCATTATGTGTTTTTTCAATTAACAATTGCGAGTTTGATGAATGATTTACTGTTTTAGATGTTTGAGAAGCAATGAAATTGGAAAATGTGCAAACTTAGTGGATAGAACTAGTAAATTTGTTCGAAGCATTTCAGAGAGAATTCACACTTAGTGGTTAATGGCTGCTGAATTTCATTGATATATTAGTTTCTAAAAGATTTTATCTTTTTTCTGATCTGTGGTGGATTATGAAAAACTATCCAAGTCTAATAGCAATTGCAATTTGCTAACAAAATTAAACGGGTTGTACATGTGTATTTGGTTCCTTTAATCTGCATCTCACATTTGTCATGATAACGTTTGTCTCATACAGCCAAGAATTTCTTGTTCCTAAATCAGTTTGTATAAGGATTTCCCCCTCTTTTGCATATCATTCAGGATTGTTGATACTCGATTAGAAGAAAAGATTACTGCTACTCGCTAATATGTCAACATTAAAATGTGTGAAATTACGACTTCGACTAACATCCCTCATTCTACAGATATGAAATGGAATAGAAATGAGTTAAGAAATTTAATAATTCCTTTACTATATGGTTAGCTATATTATTTTAGTCGGATACCCACTGCATCTTTTTTTTTCTCTTTTTTTAACTTATATGAATGGATCCCCGTGAGTGATGGGGTATCATTCCTCGTGAGTGATGGGTGATCATTCCCTATGGGTAATGGGTGATTACCCCTATTGAATAATTGTTATGACAGTTAATGTTTTTTTTTTTTAATGTTGTTGATTTTGTGGTGGCTTTGTGCCTAGAAACGTCCAGTATATAGGGGAAACTCTGTCGAATTTTTTTTTTTTTTGGTCATCTTGATACTCCAAATAAGTTGACACATAGATTCAAGAAGTGTTGAAGACAAAAGGCTGACACATAGATTTAAGAAGTGTTGGTGCAAAAGGCTGTTAACACATAGATTCAAAAAGTGTTGAAGACAAATAAGTGGTTTACATCGGAGGTTTCTTTGCTAACACAGAAGGTTAAGGACCTAAGTGGATCAAATCAACCAGAAAATTAATATTCTTTCACTGTGTTTTTTAATTGTATTAATATTCCTTCACTGTTGTTAACCAATGGACCTGCAGTTCATCTCATTTTCATATTATGATAATCTTTTATGTTTAATTAAAGATGATGTTTGGTTAGGATTTGTGGTATTTTGTGAGGGAATTGTATTTGCTTTGAATTTGTGGAAGGATGATGTTTATGTTTGTGGAAGGATGATGTTTGTGTTGGATTTGATGATGTTTATGTTGGGTTTGTGGATGTGTTTTGGCTTTATTATTTTATGAATTTGTAAAATGCAGGTGTTTGGTTATATGTTCAGATGAACCAAAATTCTGCCAAATTAAAGAAAAATTACCAACTGAAAAATCAGTTGGTAATTGAATAGAATTCAATTGGTAATTGAAAATAATTCGGTTAGTAATATATTACATAATAGTTAGTAATTTCTAAACCAACTAACTACCAACAAACAACTTAGTTGGTAATTTACCAACAAAAAACTACCAACAGATTTTAAATTACTAAAATAATTAAAAAATTACCAACTAAATATTTGGTTGGTAAAGAAAGAAAACTACCAATGGAAAAAACGAATTAGCAACTGAATAACTCGGTTAGTAATTTACCAACAAAAAATTACCAACAGATTTTAAATAACTAAAATAGTTGGAAAATTACCAACCAAAAGTTAGTTGGTAAATAAATAAAACTACCAACTAAAAAAAAAATTACCAACCGAAAGTCAGTTGGTAATTATCTACACATATATCGGTTGGTAGAAACATGTCTCAGTTGGTAAATTAGTAAATTACAATCTTATATTCAATACAAATTTACCAACAAAAAATTATAAAGTTACAAACTACATTTTCGGTTGATAATTACCAACTGCAACAATTGGTTGGTAATATAAATGTTTGTTGGTAATTACCAACCGAAATAGTCAACTCAAATGCTAAACTTAATGCCAAATTTTCAACCGAAGATTTTACATTACCAACTGAGCTTCGGTTGGTAATTACCAACCGAAATAGTCAACTTAAATGCCAAACTTAATGCCAAATTTCCAACTGACGATTTACAGTACCAACCGAAATGCGGTTAGTAATTACCAACCGACTCAAAAAAATTTCGATTGGAAAATTTACAAGTTAAGGTTTTTGCATGCGACGCCATTCGGTTGGTAAATCATGATTACCAACCGAATTTAGCTAATTACCAACCGATTTTGTCAGTTGGTAAATCACTTTTTTCTAGTAGTGAGACTCAACACTGGTGCTATTATCAATCTTCGCTTTAGCTCTTGGAAACTCTTCTCACATTTTTTATTCCAAACAAATGGGACATCTTTCCTTAGCAGTCGAGTCATAGGCGATGCGAGCATTGAAAATCCTTTGATGAACCTCCTATAGTAACTAGCCAATCCCAAGAAGCTTCAAATCTCGGTGATGTTCTTCAGTTGCTTCCAGTCTGACACTGCTTCAACCTTTGTTGGGTCTACTTTGATCCCCTCCTTGGTCACTACATGGCCAAGAAATGCTACACTGTCCAGCCAGAACTCACACTTACTAAACTTGGTGAACAGCTTGTGCTTGGGCAGCTTCTCCAATACGAGCTTCAAATGTTCCGTATGCTCATTCGGACTCTTAGAATAGATTAGAATGTCATCGATAAAGACCACCACGAACTTGTCCAAGTAGGGTCGGAACACTCGGTGCATCAAGTCCATGAATACTGCTAGAGCATTGGTCACCCCGAACGGTATTACCACGAATTCATAATGTCCATATCTGGTGTTGAAGGCCGTCTTGGGGATATCCTCTTCTTTTATCTGCACTTGATAGTACCCTTGCCTCAGGTCCAATTTGGAGTAGCAATTGGATCCTTGTAACTGGTCGAATAGCTCATTAATCAGCGGTAAAGGATACTTGTTATTGACCGCCAGGTTGTTCAAGCCCCGATAGTCGATACACAGTTTCAGAGTCCCGTCCTTCTTCTTCACAAACAGTACAGGTTCCCCCAGGGCGACGTGCTAGGTCTGATGTAGCCTTGTTTCACTAACTCTTCTAACTGTTCCTTCAGCTCTCTCAGCTCTGCCGGTGCCATCCGATACGGGGTCCACAATACTGGTTCCGCTCCCGAAACTAGGTCAATGGTGAATTCAACTTCTCGGCTGGGAGGTAGAGAAGTAAGCTCTGCTGGGAACACATCAGGAAAATCCTTCACTACCTCGGTATCCTCCAGGGTGCACTGGTCCTTCGGCTTATTTATCACATAAGCTAGGTATCCTTGACATCCTTGCATCAGCAATTTTCGGACCTTAGCCCCTGCTATCAAATACTTCAATTCCTTTACTCTTTTTCCATCGAATTCTAACACATCACAACCCGGTCTAATGAACTGGATTGATTTATTCTTACAGTCTACCCTAGCCCCATGCTTTGCTAGCCAATCCATTCCTAATATCAAATCATAATCCTTAATATCCAATACTATCAAATCTCCCTCCAAGCTTTCTCTCCCCACATCAATTTTACAAGTCCGCATATACCAATCTGCTTGCACCATCTTTCCCAAAAGTGTGCTTACCAATAAGGTAAAAGGTAACTCTACTCTATCCCAACCCAAATGACATGCACAAATCTTGTTTAAATAGGAATGAGTAAAGCCAGGATCTATCAATGCATTAACAGAACGTCCTTGGATAGTAAATGTACCTTCCACTACTGCTGCATTGGTTCCAACTTCCTCTCTATTGAGAGCGAATACCTTGGCTTTCACTTGAGGCTTCGGTGCTCCACTCCCGGATGCTGCTATGGCATTGGTTCTATTGGGTCCCAGATTCTGAGCCGGATTTCCTTGCCCGACTCGGTGTAGTTTAGGGCAGGCGTTCCACAGGTGGTTCAGGTTGCCGCAGTGATAACATTTTCGCTCTCCTCCTTTGGACCAACAGTTCTTCTCTGTGTGGCCTCTTTTCCCACACTACCGGCATAACGGAAAGTTCTGAGTAGGTCTGGCTGGTGCTGTCCGGGCTTGCTTTCCCCAGTTCTACCACTGTTGGTTGGCGGGTTACTTGTTAGTTTACTGCCTCTGGAAGTGTCCTTACGGTTGCCTTAGCAGCTGGAAAGGCCTTGCCGCCATCCTGCTGCGGTCCTCATTCTCAATCCTGGTAGCTACATCTACGGCCCCCAAATAGGTCGTTGGTGGAGAAGGTGCCAACGCCCTCCTTAATTCCTGCCTCAATCCTTTGACGAACTACCTTATCCTATTCTGCTCGGTGTCCACTAGTCTCTTGCAGTACTTCGACAGCTAGGTGAACCATGCTGCATACTGGGCTACTGTCATGCTTCCCTGCTTCAAATTCTGAAACTCGTCCTCCCATTTCTCCACTATCCACTGAGGGATGTACTCAACTCTGAAGGCTTCAATAAAGTTGGACTACGTCCATTCCTGATCAACCGTCTCCCAGTTGTCTTGAACCCGCTGCCACCATACCCGAGCTGGGCCCCTCAAACGGAATGCAGCAAACTTAACCATTCGCTCCTTAGTGTACTAGAGCATTGTGAATATATCTTCTATCTGCTCGATCCATTACTCTGCTTTCCGATCTTGCTCAGCTTCGCCTAAGAAAACGGGCGGCCGAAACTTCAAAAACCGCTCCAATGCCTCATCTTCTCCCTTGGGGTTCCTCCGCTCAGTCAGGGTCTACAAAATCTCTGCTATCTTACTGAATGCCTACCCCATCGTCACATCAACCGGTGCTTCAGACCCTATTCTCATATCTGGTTCACTCTCATTACCCCGATTGGGTGATTGTATGTGGGTCGTCTCAACTTCTAATGCCACATGATTTGCTTCCGGAATCCTTCTGCTTAACGAAGCTACACGGTGCTTGTGTGCCATTTTAAACCATATCCAAATGATAAGTTTATACATTCAATGATTAAATCATTTTAGTTGAGCATGCATTCACAGTCAGATATAAGTAAAAGGAAATCAGATGCAAGTTTTTGTCTAAAGGATTGCTCATAATTTTTCTGTCAAATCTTTATTTGCATAAATTTGAAATTTAAACAGAAAACAGAAATAAAATTCCTTAACATAAAAGTTTACGAAAAATAATAAATAAACATCCTGATCAAAATAACTCTCAACCCTCTAGTCTTCATCAGAATCCTCAAAATCAGCCTTATACAACCATCCCCCAGAATTTTTAGAGAAGTCTACCCCAACCCCACTGGCAAACCCCTTCATTGGCTCCTTCTCGGGTCGCTTAGAACTCTCCTCGAGCTCAACTCGGCTAGGTGGAGGAATGAAAGAAGGCCTAAGTGGAGACTCATAATCTATCTCCCCCGGGTTATCACTATCTGCTGATAAATCTACTATGGGACTAGGAGGGTGGGGAACATGCTCCACGGCTATCTCCTTATCTTCACTATCAGAACTCAGCTCTATCACTGGGATTGGGGATGGCTCATGGATCGGGACCTCATCATCGCTGCTATCCTCCAAAGGAATAACTGGCTGAGGAGCAAGCTGAGGTATTGGAAGGTCTTCTGGGTAGATAGGGATAGGAGGATGCCATTATTGTCCCTTCCCCGCGGTTCTAAGCATTCTAACCATCCTACAGCATAAACAAGATAAGTTAGATAATGATTTAAACTTAAATGAATAGAATATACACTATCAATTTTTGCCTAAACCTATGTTCTGATACCACTTGTAACACCCCACTACCTAGGCCCAACAGGGCTAAGGATGTCGCCCTGTCCAAAAGACAAGAGGTTTTTATAACTAGGTCACACAATCAAAATAAAACAATACTTTAAAAATTAAAACTTATTACAATTCAAAAATTCAAAACAAATCCAAAATAAAAATTGTTCACTCTCAACTCCCAGAGCATTACACAAAATAAATAACAGAATATCTTCCAAGGCAGGCAACAACTAGCTACTTACCCCCACAGCAGGATCGACCTGAAATCATGGAAAAAAGGGTGATGAGATAAAAATCTCAATAAGTCCGTGTGTGCTTTGGGTGTTCAGTGAAAACAGTTCATGAATGCAAGGTGTAAGAACTTCATAAGAAAAATACTGACAAGAAATAAACAATATTCAAAATCAAGAGTGGCGTTTTGACTTTTCCAACCATCCATGAACAATAAAATCAACCACTCAAAAGGACGGCTATGGGTTACCACACGTTGGGCCCCATAATTATACAGTGGTCAGAATGTCACACTTTGTGCAGACTAACAAAAAAGGTAGGTGATTGGCCTACTGGGTAAGATTCTCCTCTTTCTTTACGCCCAAACAAAATCGGTTGTCCACTCCGGCAACACACAGTCCACATGACTGAAACCTGCTAGCTCAGACCGGCATGATTAAGTAGTACTGACGTTTCTCTAAATTAAGTTCATCTTCTGGAGGTGGCCTCCTGCTAGAAGACTCACTCTTGCTCTTCAAAACTAGTACCACTAGCCTATCCTTATTAAGTACTCAACGTAGTTCATCCCACTTGGGAGAAAACTAATAAAACATAGCTTTACTTGAAAATGACAATCAAGGGTTTCCAAAGTCTTTGTTAAAATTAATATTAGAAACAGTTTAGTGTTTGAATAAAATTGCTTGTTGTTTTTCAAATAATTGGTTTGACTGAAACAAGAAAGGAAACAGTCACTAATTGCCTTTACCAAATCAGTGTTCACAAACTTCGTGTTTAACTTGCCATAACAACTTTTGCAACACACAGGTTTTATGCAGGAGCTTACCTGATCCTTTGCTCGAGATAAAATAAAGATCTCTAAAAGCTGACCTAACCCCGCTTGGGGTAAACACAAGCCATAATTAAACTCAAGCTAAAATTCACTTTCAAAAATAATCCTAGCTCGACTCACTACAATCATGACCCTAGTGTCCCAAGTTTTAAGGCTAGATAATAAATAAACAGTTTATAAGATAAATCTAGCTTGATATTAGAATAACTAGGGTTTGTGAATTAGATACTAGCAAGTTGTAGGTTTAAATCTTGCTATAAATAAATTAGGGTTTATTTGATGAAGGGTCCAAGGCCCTAGATGATATCATTTAAAATAATGATTTATAATAACTAATGGTTAGAAAATAATTGGTAAATAAAATTAATAATAAGTAAATTTTAATTTGTCTTGACAAAAGATAATAAATAAATTTTAATAGTATTTATGAATATAAGGCTTACAAATTAAATATTTTATCTATTATGATTATTTATATAAAAGGCTTTATTTGATATTATTATTTTATATAATATCTATATATTATATTTCTTTAATAAAGGTTATCATTTATTTGACTAAAATATCATTATTTTATATAATAGTCCAAATCCATATTTTCCTAGGGTTTTCGAAATCACTAGAAGAAATTATAGTATTAATCATTTTATTGATGAAATAAAATTGGCCAACTCAATTAGATTAGGGACAACAAGGTCATGATCATAATTCCTATTGCTAACCATAATCATGAACATACACTCTACACCAATCAACAAAATATCCAATCATGAATAAAGGCATAAATCCAAATCTACCAAGACATGATCTAAACTCCACTAAACATAATCATATTCATGGTCTTAACAAGAATACATGAACATAAAACCCTATTCACCAAAGGTGACATAATCTCTAACATGCTTGGTCATTCATACTACTCACAACATGAAGCCATGCAACAAACCCTAAAACACCATACATTCAACCAAGACAAATCATCACATGCATCAACCCCATCTCCATCATACAAACACATTCTTTCTCATGCTTCAATCCCAACTCCATCACAAAACACATAATCAATCTCCAAATATATTCCATCCTCATCCAATTACATCCAAGAGACATGAATCTAAAATTTAAAGAAGAGTTTGAAGAATTACTTGAATGATGACTACCTTGAGGACGTTCCAAGAGAACCCTCTCGCAAGGAAGGCTTGATCCGTCTAAGGAGAAGAAGAAAAATGGCCATGGTGGGAGTAATCATTTGGCCGAGAGAGAGAGAGAGAGAGAGAGAGAGAGAGAGAGAGAGAGAGAGAGAGAGAGTCTATTAGTATATATATATATATATATATATATATATATATTTATTAAGAGTTGAAGATGAATGAAGATTGAGATGACTGTTCATGCTTACCTTGAAGGTGTTCTTGAGCCTTCAAGAAAATTCTGGTTTTTGATCCAAAAGTGAGACTTTGATTTCAGTGTTTGATGTTAAAAATTGCATGAATGGATTCACGAGAATGAGTAGGTATAATCTGGAGTTTTTGGAGAAGATTGAAGTGGTTTTGAGTGGCCTTAGGCGTGAGAATGGTAGTAGATGTTCTTGGTGTTCTTGGAGGTTTGGAGAGAATGGATGAAGCTAGCCAAAATTCTGTTGGGAAAGAGTGGCCGACTGGTTTGGAGATTTTTGGTAATTGGATTTTCAGATTTGGGAGGAAAAGGAAAGCTGATTATTTGAAATTTAAAAAGAATAATTTAGGGAATATTTTGTGGTAGCAAGTATGGTAAGTAGATCTTTGTTGTTGGAGGTCTTTTGGAAGCTTCAATGGCCAACTGAATTGCTGAAATTTCTGCTGAGTTGAATGCCATTCGAATCAGCTTTAAGGTGGCCGAAATATGGTGTACAATGGTGAGGGAATTTTCTGGATGTTCAAGGCTTAATTCATGGAAGGTTGCTGGAATTTTGGACTCCAATTAATAGCTTGATTGTAGTGATTGATGGATAGATTTTAGGAGCAGCCATGGAGCTCCTTTTGTGCAGAACACTGGTGAGGATGATGAAGTTCAGTTCATGGCTGATCAAGGTGAGTTTGTATAGAAAAATGGGTTGAGTTTCGGATAAGGGTGAAGAAGGAACAAAGCTAGAAATTCTGATCAACCTTTTGCAAGCTTGCTGAAAATTTCTGGGCAGATTTTTCTACTATGATTCATCTGATTTGCTGTAGGTTTGAAGGGATATTGGGAGGTCCTATAAGGCTGGTTTCCAGCCTTCTTTATGGAGAAAAATCAAGGTTGAATTGCTGGGTGAAAAGATGGAAAAAATAGCTTGGTTTTTGGCTCACCAAGCTGTGAAATTGTCTAGGAATTTTCTTGGTTTACACAGCTTTTGTGCAGCTCGGATTTGGCTGGAATTTTCAGTCTTCAGGCTGAGTGAATTGGTCATTTTTCTGCTAGTATTTGGGAGGGAAATATGGCTGAAATTTTTTACAATTGGACTGATCAAGAAGCTGGAAAAATTTCCAGATTACTACATGAAGAAGATGAACATACATAGGTTGGAGTTTGAAAGTTCAACCGTAGAGATTAATTCTCTTGGGAACCTTCTATAACTCCTCCCCATTTTTGGCCAACAAGATACCTCACATAGACATTTTCGAAACCTTAATATCACAGAACTTTGCTGAAATTTTCTAGAAATAAAAGTGGCTTAGATAAATTGAACAACCTAATTGATTAAGAAGTAGGGAAAGCTAGAGATCAAGGAGGGTATGAATCCCTTAGAAATTTTTATAGGGTATAAGAGTGGAATTAGGATATTCCTTTCATGTCTCCCCAGGAAAACTCTCCTACTCTTCCCCAAGGCATGCAAAGGCCGAAATATAGCCTATCTAAGCAAAAAAATAAAATTTAATCATGCTAAAACTCAAATGATGGAATTTGAACTCAAGACCTCAAGGATTTATTCCAAAGCTCTAACCACTACTCTACAATAACTCTTGTTCTTATTTTCTCTCCCAAATATTTTTCCTATTTAATCCTCAAGCTATCTCCCTATTTCCACCTCAAGCAAAATTACCATTTTGCCCTTCTTACTCAATATGCACAATTAAGCCATCTGGACCACAAATCACAAATCCAAAGCACATAAAATCATATAAAAATATATTTATGCATGCGAGAAAATATGATATGCATCCCAACCCCCTTACTCTAAGGTTGGTTTTAGCTGGGGTTTCACAACATCTCCCTCTATCCTTACACCATCATATTCAGGTTCAACATCTGTATTTGAAACATAATACTCCAATCATTACTTCCAGGTTACAAAAAGAAATGCTATCTATCTTACCAGGTCAAAACTTTTATTACCATACCAAAAATAACAAATTGAAGTGTTGCAGTTATTTCACAAGAACATGCATTATCTAATGAATTTTATCCACATGAAAATCAATGATAGCAGATTCTAGTTCAACTTCCACTTTGATCACATTTTTTACATAGACCGCAAACAACCCCCCCACCTGCACCCCCACCCCCCTCTTTTCCTCTCCTGGTTGACCTCTTACCAAATATTTGAGACTTTAATGTACTATAATCATTGATTGGTAATCTGGAACATCATTTCCATTTATCAAGGTAGTAAAGCAAACTGTGGTAATATTTTGCCTGTATTTACCACAAATGCAGGACAAAATATAAGCTTCTACAAAGACTAGCAATACTTCAACATGGATAGAAGACAGGAAGATATTTGAAGCAACAACGAGCTCATTGTCAGCATAATTTGTAGTTTTACACCTCATTCCTAGAGAAAAGAATTATGCCCTTCCTATTTATAGAAGCAGACAGGTTACCTCATGGTTTTGGATACGGGCTTCAGCTCAATACTGGGGTAGTTTTCAACATGAAAACCAGCACCTACTATCCAAAGGTTTTATTAGTAACCACATGTATCAAACAGACATAAGGTGCTTCTCAAGTACTCAGAATATAATTGTTTTCTGCTTTTACACAAGTTAGAAATTAAGAAGAGAGAAGTAAGAACTTAAATGACAAACAGGGAAACACTTAATATTCTAGAAGGCAAAAGGAGAACATAAATTGCTTCTTTTAAGATCAAATTCATGTATATCTAGAAGTACAAAAAAACATGGACTTGCCATCGAGAACCTACCAATTGTCTCAGCACAACAAAATGCCATTTGATAGGAGCAACTCATCAATTAAATACAAATTCAGTCAGAGAGTTCTTCATTTATTTGGTTACTCTTTTAAGTTACCCTCATTTCTAAGAGAGAACCAAAGTTCATAAGTTGAAAGGATTCTAACATATAAGAAATTCAACTGATTTATGATGTTCTCTCACTACTTAAGTCATTTCAGAGGATCAAACCTAAGTCATTCTTGGAAAAGACATGGTCATTGCTACAACCCCACCAAGAAGTCCCCAAGAACACCAATATTGTTGCCATAGTTGCTGCTGCTATGACTATGGCTGCTTTATTTCCCACATATACCACCAGCATAGCCAAAATCTGAACCTACAGCTAAACCGATAAACTTTATTTTTGCTTCTTCTATTTTTGAAAATTTACTGGGATTAAACCCAGGGTTTTCATGCTTAATTACAGAAAAGCTTAAGATATTTCTTATTTGGTTCTTGAAAAAGAATTCTTTTAACCTATCAAATAAATGTATAAGGAGGATTATGCTCCTTTGTGTAAAACTTACCAAATAAATGTATCAGTCTGGCATAATTTTTCCGTAAATTCATCAAACTTATCAAATAAAAGAAAAAGTTCAAATGCAAATTCAGCAAGGAACAATCTTCTGTGTTTCGGGGTAAAAATGCAACATACTGATAAATAAACTAAACCAGATGAGGATGAACATGGTAAACCAAAAAACAAGAACACACCTTGTTCATCTTTCAGTTGCTGTAACTTGTGTAGTTCACTTTTTTCCAATGTATCAAGATGATGAACCTGCAAAAGATAATTCAAAGATGCATAACTACAGGAACAAGATTACAACTATGACACATTCGATATCAGCAAAAGACCAACTTGATAGTGAAGGGTTAAGTGCTCAACAGGTGAACTATATTTTTGCGTTACCTAACACCATAAAGATTCCCAATAGAAGGAAAATGAATGACCCATCCTCATCTCAAATAAGAATGTGATAACAAAGATGCTCACATTTTTAATTCGGTGTACACACATGGGCACAAGCTCACATAGAGATGGAAAATTTAGTTAACAGACCAATCTCAAACATATATCCAACAAATCATAATCAAAAATAGCATTTCAGACTAATCTCAAACAGATTTGAACCTAATACCCAAATAATAGCATATCACAAACCAGACAGTAGCTAATAAAGGGGTAAAATCGAACCTTTGTTCTGCTCCAACACCGGCACTTGAAGAAGAGAAGAAAGAGGAAATGCAAGCACTTGAGGCTGCTGTAGTGGAGAAAACTGAATGGGCACGCCGGTACAGGTGACACAGAGAGAACAAAAGGGGCTTTCGGTGAGGAAAGATTTCGCTGGTGCCGGAGAGGAGAGAACCAAAGTGCTTCTACGGGGAAATGGGTAGCTTTTGCGGGGAAATGGGTATAGTGAAAAGCAATGCTTTGTGTAAGAGGGTTTTTTTTCACTTACTGGGATAGTTTTTTTTCCAGAGGGTTTCATTTAGCGCTATTTTTTTCACTCCTAGCGCCATTTTTTTTTACTACTCAGATTTTTTTTATTATTATTACAATAGTTATTATGACAATTTCACATGTCAAAATAAATAATACAATATATATATAAAAAAAAGTATTGTAACACATTTTAGAAAATGTCATAATATGGTTCTAAAAACACAATAAATTTTACATTTTTAATAGATCTAATAAAAAGGTATTATTTTACTTGTATCTATTATGACATTTTCGGTAAACTGTCACAAATTTATATTTCTAATGACATCTTTAAAAAAAATGTTATAATAAATATGTTACAATATCATTAATTTCTAGTAGTGAATATCATATAGTTGAAAAGTTAAATCAAATTTTGGATAAACTTATAGATAAAAATGCAGATTCAAAGATTTTTAAGAATATTAAATTTTGCTTCAAATTTTTTTCCCAATTTAGTTTTAAAAAAAAGAAAACCTTGTAAAAAACTTTTAAAAAAGATCAAATATTTTATTTTTCTGATAAACTAATTTGTTAAGTTAAAAATATAAAACAATTATGTCAAAACGTCCTACTTTTATCTTTACCTAACGATAATAATGATTTAATCCTAGAAACAAATGCTTCTAAAAATTGTTGGAGTGTTGTACTAAAAATGTTTTTGATAATTATTCTGAAAAAATTTGTAGATATGCTTTGGTACTTGTACAGATACAAAAAGCCGATATCATGTAAATGGAAAAGAATTATTATTAGTAGTAAAAGGTTGTAAAAAATTTATTACTCACTTTTCCCAAAAATATTTTTATTATGAATAGATAATTCTCAGGTAAAAGTAAATATTCAAAATAATTTATCTTCAATACCCAAATATAAAAAAATTATTCAATGACAAACCTATTTATGTAAATTCTCTTTTGACATTTCTATTCTTAAATTTGATAAGAATATTTGTGCACATTTCTTAACTCGAGATAGAAGATCTCCCTAGTAGAAAGTTGCAGAGCTCAAAATTACACAAGCAAAAGGATTGACAAATTACAATAGTTATTTGATAATATTATTAAAATCACTAACTTTACTTCTATTCCTCAAGATGTTTCATATATCCATATAAGTCATGTGTAGTTTAGGAAAAGAATAAAGAGTTCTTGCAACATAATTATTTGATCTATTCAAATAAATTAAGATAATTGATAAAAGCGCACCTCTATCAAAAGATGATGCAGACACTATACCTTCACATATACGACAAATAGTTGATCAATAGGCTAAGCATCCTGATAAAAATACTGCTCATGATATTATTTCTTTGAAACCTCAAAAAGAATTACAAGTCTTTCAAAGAAATATTATTCTTTATAATATAAAAGAATCATCAGTATTGGTTATGGAAAATTTCTAGATAATTTATGATTGGACCAATCAAAACCACACCAAATTTAGCTATGAATTTTTTTTTATAGTGAAAATTAAAGTTGATAGAGATTAAAAAGATAAAAATCAAACCCTACAACTCAGAAAAACATTGTTAATTTAGAAAGAATACTCAAAATATATTTGTCCAACATGTATCATAGCATCTAAGATGCCTACAAGTGGACGAAGAAAAATTTTGATAAAGACTAGGAATGAAGGGTTTGTTGTGAAATTAGTAGAAGCTCCACTAATTCCATTAGTGGATATGGATATCCACCACTAACATCAATAATGCATATTAGTGGTGAGTTAGTGGAGACACCACTAATATATTAGTGGAAATAGATGATTAAGTTCACTAAGAAAGCTATATAAATAGAGCTCTTCCCAAGCTTGAAAAATATACCATTTTGTGAGAAAATTGTTGGAGAAAATTGTGAGAAAAAAGAAAGAGAGAAGTGTACAGAAATTCTTGTGCAAATAATAGTTAGAGATTTATTGTGTGTAAATTGTATTCTAACACTGCCAAAATTTCATAACACGTTATCAGCACGAGTCTTTACCATTACAAAAGCAAGAAGACTAAAATACGAGTCTCTATCGTTACAAAAGACAGAAGACTAAAGGTACACATTTATTGATCCCTATGGCTAACCTTACTAAACTCGAATTTGTAGCCTTTAATATTTCTGGAAAAAATTATATGTCATGGGTTCTCAATACAGAAATGTATCTAAATGTTGAAGGCCTTAATGAAATTATTCAAGAAAAAATAGTGCATCTACACAACAAAAGGCCAAAACTTTGACTTTTATCTATTGTCATCTCGACGAAAATTTAAAAATGGAATATCTTACCGAAAAAGATCCATATGCCATGTGGGTAAATTTAAAAGAAAGATTTGACCATCTGAAGATGGTCATACTACCAATTGCACAGTATGAATTGTTGCACCTGAGGTTGCAAGATTTTAAAATCATGAATGAATATAATTCCGCCATGTATAAAATTACATCTCAGATAAAATTATGCAAAGAAAAAGTTACTGATGAAGATATGCTGGAGAAGACATTCTCTACCTTTCAAGCCTCGAATATTGTCCTACAGCAACAATATCGAGAAAAATAGTATACAAAACTTACTGATTTAATTACTATCCTCCTCATTGCAAAGAAAAATAATGAGTTATTATTGAGAAATCATGAAGCCAGACCAACTGGCTCAACAGCACTCCCAGAAGTAAATGTTATTGGCTCTAGCAGAAGCCATAGTCGTAGTCGTAGTCGTGGTCGTGGCCATGGCCGTGGTCATGGATACGATTGATATTTCCCTTATCGCAGCAATAATCAAACTGTGAGAAATACTGGCCACCTGAAGCGGGAAAGAAAAGATAATAAGGGAAAAGAAAAAGAAATGTAAGAAAATTATGAGGATAAGTGTTATAAATGTGGCATGAAAGGTCATTGGTCACGTAACTATCGTACAACCAAGCATTTAGTGGAATTATATCAAGCTTCACTGAAAAATAAAAATAAAAATGTTGAAGTAAATTTTTCTCAATATCCAGTGAATGATGCTGACGACGATAATATTGATCTAGAATATCTTAATTTCAATATTACCCATATGGATGTATTTGCTTTTTTCGAATACCTAGACAGTAGGATAGACCATTTAATTAGTGATGACAGTGCCGAGAAAAACTAATGATTTACCCTGATATTTTTGAATTTTTATTATATTCTAATAATATCTACGTTTGCATATACATATTTTTGTTCAGATGGTTGTCGTTAACGATGATGTATGTATTATTGATAGTGAAACTACACACACCATACTAAAAAATGAGAAATATTTTTCTTATCTCAAAATGGGAGAAATAAATATTTATACTATAAATAGTAGTACAAATGTAATTGAATGCTCTGGAAGAGCTAGTATATTGATGCCTGAAGGAACAACAATTAATGTTGATAAGACACTATTTTCCTCAAAATCTAGAAAAAAATTTATTAAGTTTTAAAGATATCTGCAGAAATGGGTATCATGTTGAAACAAATGAGGAAAATGGTATTGAACATCTTTATATTACTCAAATTAATTTAGGTAAGAAATCTGTATTAGAAAAACTACCATCTTTTTCTACTAACTTATATTTTGCAAAAATATGTACAATTGAAATTCATCATGTAGTGAATCAGAAGTTTACTGATCCTACTACTTTTAACATTTGGCATGACCGGTTGGGTCATTCGGGATCTACCATGATGAGAAGAATAATTGAGAATACACATGATCATCCATTAAAAAATAAAAAGATATTGACATAAAAAAAATTCTCATGTGTTGCATGTTCCCTAGAAAAATTAATTATTAAACCATCACCAGTAAAAGTAGGAACTGAAAGTCCTACATTTCTTGAACGGATTCACGGAGACATTTGTGGACCTATTCATCCACCATGTGAACCGTTTAGGTATTTTATGATCTTAATTGATGCACCATTCTGATGGTCACATCTATACTTATTATCTACGCGCAACTTGACGTTTGCAAGATTACTTGCTCAAATAATTAAATTATGAGTATAATTTCTTGACTATCAAATTAAAAATATCTATTTGAATAATACTAGTAAATTTTTATCACATGCTTTTGATGTATATTGCATGTCAATTGGGATTAATATTGAACATTCTGTAGTTCATATTCATACACAAAATGGTCTTACTGAATCTTTTATTAAAATATTACAATTAATTACTAGACCATTGTTAATGAACACAAATCTCCGAACATTTACCTGGGGACATGCTATTTTACATGCTGCAACACTTGTACGTATAAGGCCAACTAGTGATCATAAATTCTCTCCTTTACAATTAGCTTTTGGTTCAGAATCAAATGTTGCTGATTTAAGAATTTTTGGGTGTGTTGTATTTGTTCCAATTGCACTAAACCAACGTACAAAGATGGGTCCTCAAAGAAGAAAAGAGATATACGTTGGATATGATTCTCCCTCTATTATCAGGTATGTTGAACCCCTAACAGGAGATGTATTCACAGCAAGATTTGTTGATTGTCATTTTTATGAATCATTATTCCCTAAACAGCATAAGAACGATCTTACTTGGACAACATTATTAAATTATCTTGATCCGCACACAAGCGCGAGTGAACTTGAAGTTCAAAAGATAATTCATTTGCAAAGCATTGCAAAGCAAATACTAGACGCTTTTGTTTACTTCAGAAGAGTAACAAAATCGCATATTTCAGCTATAAATGCTCCAATTCGAATTGAAGTCCCAATAGAACAAAAGATTATCCCTATAACTACTGAGTCAAAAGCATGCCAGAAGCATGGTTGACCTTTTGGTTCTAAAGATAAAAATCCTCAAAAGAAAAGAGGATTAAATGATCCAGGTGATCATATTGAAGAAAAGAATGACAAAGACCAAGAGAGAATTGATAACAAAATAAATGAACCAGAAGTTGATGAAAGTAACACTGAAATTTCTATCAATTATACCACTTTTGGTAGAAGTTGGAATCGGAAAGAAACAGTTATTGATGATATGTTTGCATACAATATAGCTCTTGATATTACATAGGATAATGATGATCATGAACCAATATAAGTTGATGAATGTCGGTATAGAAAAGATTAGCTATAATTGAAAGATGCAATTTAATCGAAGTTAAATGCACTTATAAAACGTGAAGTTTTCGGACTTGCAATCCGAACACCGAAAAGTGTAAAACTTATTGGCTACAAATAGATATTTGTGCAAAAGCGCAATGAAAATAATGAAATCGTACGATATAAAGCACAGTTAGTAGCTCAAGATTTTTCACAAAGACCAGATATTAATTATGATGAAACTGATTCTCCTATTGTTGATGCGATTACACTTCGATATCTTATCAGTTTAGCAGTACATGAAAAGATAGATATGTGTCTATTAGATATTATCACTGCTTAATTGTATGAAAATTTAGAAAATGATATTTATATGAAAATTCCCAAAGGATTTCACATGTCCGAAGCATATAAACATTATCCTCGTGAAAATTACTCAATCAAGTTGCAGAAATCATTATATGGCTTGAAACAATTTAGACGCATGTAGTTCAATCGTCTTAGTAAATATTTATTGAAAGCGGGATTTACAAATGACTAGGTATGTCCATGTATTTTTATTAAGAAATCTGGTTCTACATTTGTGCTATTAGCTATATATGTTGATGATCTTAATCTTATTGGAACTCCAAAAGAGCTCCAAGAAACAATTGATTATTTAAAAAGAGAATTCAAAATCAAGGATTTTAGTAAAACTAAATTTTGTCTTGGTTTACAAATTGAACATCTAAAAAGTGAAATATTTATTCATCAATTAACATATACAACAAAAGTTCTAAAAAGATTTTACAGGGACAAAACGCATGCATTGAGTATTCCAATGATCGTCCGATCATTAGATGTGAATAAAAATCCTTTCCAACCTCAAGAAGATGATGAAAAACTCCTTGGTGTACCATATCTCAGTGCAATTGGTGCATTGATGTATTTTGCGAATAATACACGATCTGATATTGCATTTGCTGTCAATTTATTAGCAAGATTTAGTTCTTTACCAACACGACGACATTGGAATGGAATTAAACAAGTCCTTCGATATCTCCAAGGTACAATTGATCTCGGATTATTTTATTCAAATAAAATCAGCCCAACATTGATAGGTTATGTAGATATTAGTTATTTATCTGATCCACATAAAACACGTTTTCAAACGAGCTATCTATTTACATGTAGAAATACTGCTATATCATGGAGTTTTACAAAACAATCTATAGCATCTACTTCTTCAAATCATGTTGAAATTATAGCCATTGATGAGACAAGTCGAGAATATGTATGGTTAAGATCAGTAATTCACTATATCCGAGAAAGTTGTGAATTATCATCTATAAGAGATATTCCAACTCATCTTTATGAAAACAATATAGCTTAATAGCTTAATTACGAGGAGGATATATTAAAGGAGATCGGATAAAACATATTTCACCAAAATTCTTCTTTACTCATGAACTCCAGAAGAAAGGTGAAATTGATGTACTACAAATTCAGTCATGTGACAACCTGGCAGATATTTTCACGAAGACTTTACTGACTGCAACATTTGAAAAGTTGAGATATAAAATCAGTATGCGTCGATTCAAAGATTTAAGTGAATCATCTCACCAGATGGAGTAATAAGCAGACATATAAAATAGTGTACTCTTTTTCCTTCACTAGATTTTTTTTCCCACTGAATTTTTATCTAGTAAGGTTTTAATGAGGCATATTCTTTATGTAATAGACATCCAAGGGGGAGTGGTGTGAAATTAGTGGAAGCTCCACTAATTCCATTAGTAGATATGGATGTCCACCATTAACATCACTAATATATATTAGTGAAGTTAGTGGAGACACCACTAATACATTAGTGGAAATAGATTATTAATTCCACTAAGAAAGCTCTATAAATAGAATTCTTCTCAAGGTAGAAAAATATACCATTTTGTGAGAGAATTGTTGAAGAAAATTGTGAGAGAAAAGAAAGAGAGAAGTGTAAAGAAATTCTTATACAAATAATAGTTAGAAATTTATTATTTGCAGATTGTATTCTAACACTGTTAAAATTTCATAACAGGATTGAAGAAGAGGTTTATTCAAGAAAAGATTATTGTAACTTTATATCATTATCAACATAACTTTTGTCATATTATCAAAAGAAATCACTGTAGCTTGTAATTATGTAGCTTTAAAAAATATTAAAAATGTAATCATTATTTACTTGTAAAAAGTTGTAGTCATTTAAGTTTAACTTGTAAATATAATTAAATATAGTAAAAGTAAGCATCGAGAAATCCTTTGTGAAAGCTTGTATTTGCCTATCTGCCGAATAAAATTATCTTTCATCTAATGTATTCTTCTACCCTTTACTTTAACTTTAAAAAACTTTTTTCCCAAATGAAGAAAGAATTAACCATGCAAATGCTATTTCTTTATTAACAAAATGTTAGCTTCTATCCTCTTTCATTCTAATAGTATTTCTTAGTCCAATCAAAGGACATTTTTTTATGAAAATAATTGTAAGAAATTATTTTCAAATAAAATATGTGTACCAATTTCATGAAAATAAAAGGGGAATATTTTATCAAATATGATCCTATTACTATTTGATGTTTAGTTCTTCCTCTAGATAGATATATTTTATTATTATAAATATTTAGGCTGATTTTTGTTGATAAAATTTTAATATATTTATAAGGAAAGCAAATAGATCTACGTAAGCAATAGCATGATTCTCTGTCTATATAAGTTGCAAAATATTTAACTCTAAAATCAAGGTAGATTATTCCTATAGGAGTATAAATATTATAGGGACTAGACATCTTGGAATATATATTTTCTTGTCATTACAAGTAAGGGTTATTCCATGAAAGCTAATGTTAAAAGGAGATATTTTTGCTAAAAATTTTACCCTTAACATAATTTTCAATGTATCATTAAAGCCTTCATTTTCAACTAATAATTTTAAAGGAATACTAGTATTTTTTTTAATTTAATCTCTATTTCTATTGCAGTATTAATTTCAAAATTTTCACCATTAAATTTTGTATACTGATGGGGATTATCTAATCAATAAAAAGCAATTTTTTTTTCAAGCAATAAGAAATGTAATTTTTACTTGCTGCAATATCTATTAGTATTTTACAGCAAAAAAATTTACTTTGTCATTCTAAATATAGTCAAAATCTCAGGTTGCCATTCGAATTTCATTTTGAATTTAATTGCTTCTTGAACTATGAATTTTTTTTTTTTTTCTCACATTACCATCGAAGCAGTTTTGACCATTAGTTAAAACGACAAGTTAAAAAGAAGTGTAAATCTCTTATCTAATTCACTCAAAGGACCAAAAGACTAAATTGTACATAAATCTAACATCTTCAGTTAAAAGGGATGGCTCCACTATTCATCTTCTTCCCCACTTTTCCTTTACAAAAACAAAAGCAACTAAGATATTTGTCATCCTACAAAGAAGTGCACATTTTTCCAATTTTGAAATGGTACACGCCTGCTGGAAGGAGCCCTTTTGAAGGCATATGCAGACTGGGATGGCCACGGACTGAGGGCGTCATTGTCCGTCTCTACCACCGTATGACGCCGACCTTTGTCAACTCATCGAAGGCTGCTCAGACGACACATTATTGGGTCTGAATACTATTATTGTAAAATTGCCCAATATTGACATTTGCAACTTAGAAAAGTTGACATTGGAAAGAGCATATTCACTCACCTTAACCATGTGACTCTTTTGTTTAACTTGTTCCGGTAATCTCCTACTTCTATGAAAACTACAAGGAAAGGAAAGTGGGTCGTCCCTTATACAGAGATGATGAAAAATGTGCAGATCATTTGCCAAGGAAAAAACACCTAGTTGTTTTTCCATGGTTTAAGCACACCATATTATAGTCCGTGACTTGTTCGGACCGGATGGATACGTTGGTATCGTCGTTTTTCAGATGGCAACCTTCACTGAACCGGCACTCTGCAACTTGTAATGGCACTGGATTTGACCATAAATCGCTTGATGACAATAGCATTTACATGTCCTACTCTTTCGATTATGAGTAGTTTTGGATTTCCATTGGTGTAGAAAGAATCGTTTATGTGAGACTTGGAATTTTTCCTCTTTTTGGCCTTTTCTATTTGGATTTTTCTTTAATTATATTTGGTGGGCTTAAGATCCAATTAATGATGAGGGGTTATTATATAATATTAGAAAGTTAATGAGGTTATGGATTTTAATTGATTATTTTAGATTGTTGTTTCTTTTATTCTATAACGTGCGACAATCTAATAGATGTATCATTCTTTCAGTTTTGTACCAGAGGAGGAGAATAACGATGTGGAGAACTTAGGGCGGAGATTGAACCAGAAATCACAAATTTGAGTAAGTTTAACTGCTCCTTTCTCTAATTATGAATCTAGATTATTCTTAGTCGCTTTAGGTTTATGATTATGAGGTAATGCGTTATAGGGTTTCGAATTGGGGGATTTTGTATTGTTATTATTCTGAGTTGTGGTTGTGATTGTTGGGGAATTGTAAGCATCTAAGAGCTTTTGGTGATGATTAAGAAGATTTGGCTTGTTGAATTATCTGATTGTGGCATCATGTAAGAAAATTGGATTTATCTGTATTTTGGCTATTGATTGTTGTTTTCCAGAATTCATGTGTGTTTAAAATCCTTCATGAAATTGCTATTTTTAATGTATGAAAAATGGTATTGAGTATGATGTGTTTACTTGTTAAATTCTCTTTTGATATTGTAAATGGAAACCATGGGTTTAAGCTGTGTTCTATGTTTATGCTCCGATTTTGATTCATGAGAATGCTAAATTACTTGTGGGTTCTGCTTTGGTAGGGAATTCTCAACTTTATAAGTTATAAAGCCCTACTATGGGGATATAATACTAAGGATAAGTTAAGGTCCTTCTTCTAATGAGATATAATAATTGAAAGATTGATCAATTAAGCCAAACAAAGTTCTCAAGCATGAATTATCTTTATGAATTAAGTTATATTTAAGTATGTATTATATATGTTTAAATGGTTTCTTTTGTACTCAAAATGGTGTTTTCCCTTGATAAAGTAGATGGTTGGATTGGTTCTTGGGGTTGGGCAGGTTGGCTTTTGGTGCTTTGAAAATTGCGTTCACGCATTCCCCAGAGTGCACTCGGTGCTAACTCCCTCGCTCACGGTCGGCGCCAGCTTCACACTGTTAGAGCACCCGGCACCAACCGTGCTTCCCCAACCCGGCGCTGGCTCCCCTCTGATGTGATTTTGGCACCGGTTTTCTTCTATTGAAGCACTGGTCTTTCTTCCTTGATATGTTTGTCATTATTTTTATTGAATAAATAACACCGGTTCGGTATTCATGGGTCAGTTATGCCTTAATCGATTCAATATTGATTAATGGTAAGAATTCATTGTTCCTTCTTTCCTCCCTCTTATTTCCTTATGTCAGTTTTCTAAAATCTTCATATGGTGTGACCAACCCACCAAAAAGATATTCTAAAACCCCATGAGTTGTGTTCTACCCTAACTTCTAAGCTATTTTGAACAAACGTTTTATAACTGTATATATATATGTATATGTAGAATGCTCAATTCCAGGTAAGCCAAATTTCCTTACTAAGCTAATGAGCTCATTCCTTATTTACCATTTTGCATAATATCAGTTAGAAGAAGAACTAGACGAGTGGTTTGAGGAAGATTGGCAATGATATTTGGCTGTTATTTCTGAATTTCTGAAATATGTTTATTTATTTGAACAGTTAGGATATTTGTTAGACTTTGATGGTTTTGATGGATTTATATGTATTATGTACTTAGTAAACTATGTAAATATATGCTTAGTTAATATCAATTGGGTTGCTTAAAATTGATTACGAATTTGAGTTTCTAGGAGTGTGAGTTTATATGTGTGGGTTATTGGAGTATCAGAATAGCATAGTAGAAGCGTGGTGGATCAGTTTGAGGTACTAAGGGTTGGGCATTCCAATTTTGGAATGTTGTCATGTGATCCCAGAACTCGAGGCATGACAGTTTATGCCGGTGAGAACTCTGATGATGGTGGTTGCTATAGAAATTGAAGGATTCATTATTATCATCATTTTAGGATTTTTCCTAAAATTTGTATTGGGTTTTTTATTTGTACATGTTTAGATTTATATGTAATTTCGTCTTTTTATCAATTGAGTTAGCTATATGAGATATTTAAACTACTTTTAGTTTAACTTACCGTCTTGACTAACGATCAAAGGTTTTTAGATAGCAATGTGAGAAAAAAAATCATAATTCAGATAGTAATTAGATTCAAAATAAAATTCGAATGACAATATAAAATTTTGACTATACTTGGGATAA
The DNA here is from genome assembly GCA_026120185.1 of Voacanga thouarsii. Classification (NCBI taxonomy): domain Eukaryota; kingdom Viridiplantae; phylum Streptophyta; class Magnoliopsida; order Gentianales; family Apocynaceae; genus Voacanga; species Voacanga thouarsii. The sequence goes on along the minus strand of JANUWF010001003.1, from coordinate 7,316,984 downwards.
CAAAGTAAACTTTTCTCTATTTTACATAGAGTAAAAGTTATTCCATCATAATATTCTCATTTAATTTTATAATTTATACTAGTTTTGTCTGATTTAATTAATGCATTATGATAGTTTAAACTAGTTTCTACCCAATTATTTGAACAAGATACAATAGGTAAATATCTTTCTTTTTTTCTAAAAGAGGTTTGGATTTATATCTAATTCAAATTCATCTTTTATTTCTATTTTAGTCATTTTAGGAGGATAAGTTCTTCCAATATCATTAAATAATTTTGATGAATTAATATATTCAGTTGTTATAAAATATTTAATATGATATGTATTAGTATTTTTTTTTTTTTAAGCAATAGAGGTTTGGATGGACCCCTATCCAAATTGTGGGTACATTTGCCCTATCCAAATTACAGAGTGTAATTAATTAGAATGTCTTCAATTGGCCTAGCCGCCTCAAGGGTGCTTAAAGTATCTTGGACGTTATCAATAATAGCGTCATATTTAAAATAATATTCTATTTTAATTAGAACGTGCTGATAATGTCACGTTTTAAATAAAACGCTATTATTGAAAACGTGCAAGTCACTTTAAGCACCCTTGAGGTGGTTGGGACAATTGAAGCAGAATGGCCTGTTGCCCTAGCTTTACTAGGCAAATCAGTGAAATGATCAAAGAAAGTAAAATCCGTTGCCGTGACTCCAACATTAGCCAAAAAATTGGCCAACTGATTAGCCTCCCTGTAAATATGTATCAGCTTTATGGATGATAGCTTTTCAGCAAGGAAGAAAACATGATTGAAGATCCCTCACAGGTGCCACGGAATTTTCTGCTCCTTCTGAAACTACTTTAAGAGACAAAGTGAGTCCGTTTGTATAAGAATATTCACCAATTTCATTGACACACAAATCTTCAATCCTTGAAGAAGGGCACACGTTTTAGCTTCCATATTGGAGCATGTCCCGAAAGGAAGACAAAATGCATAACAGAAAACCACATTTGGGCACCGAAGAACTCCTCCTGCACCAGATTGCCCCTGATTACCCTTGGAAGCACCATCAATGTTGAGTATGTAATCAGCATCCTTATGTCTCGCCAGCCAAAAGACTGGAAGCACAGTGAGGTTCCTTTCAGCTGACCAGTTAATGACAAGCGAGCCAATTTTTGTTTCAAAGTGTTGGGATGGGCAATGAAAGCAAACACACAAATATATAGAAAAGAGGAAAGAAAATAATAAATAAAACACAATACGAAAAATTAACGTGGTTCGATCTCTCAATTAGACCTACATCCATGACCCCGAAGGGAAAAATACTCCATTATGTAATTTTTGGAGGGACAAAATTACAAACCGTCACAAAATAACTCAAGGTCCAAAAATCTCCCAATTTACTAAGCTCAATGAGTTGGTGCACTCTCTCCAAAACAACACTAACCTATTTATAGAGAAAGCCTTCGTTACTCTTTTTTAAATTATCCCATGTGAGATTAAGAAAAACTCAACACAAAGCTGGCTGGTTCCAAAGCTATCGGGGGTGCTAACGAAAAATCATGAACAAAAGTAAAAATATTGTTCTGTACCCTCCACTTAGACGAATGCTTAACATCATATAATACCAAGTTCCTCTCCTTCCAAAGATTCCAAACAATTGCCGCCGATAGAAGCCTGCAAACTGCTCCCTTAGTTCCTTTGATTCCAGAAATCAGCAAGAATATCAGCAGTAACAACTTGTCCAAATTGATTAGAAAAGAACCAAGAGAATGCCGCCATTGATGCCAGGCTACCGGGCACTGGAAAAACACATGCAGCAGAGATTCCTCTCTAGAGCCACATAATGACATTTAGAATCCAACTGGTAACCTAGCCTATGAAGAATAGAGTCCATAGGCAGAAAACCATTGACAAACTTCTACAAAAACAAGCTAACCCTTCCAGGTAAGTTAACCTCCCATATGTTTCTTAGAAATCGAACAGGGTTCCGATGCAAACACACATCATCTCGAATTGATGTAGTAGAAAATTCCAAAGCAAATCTACAATCTTCAACTCCTCCACTCGAACCTCTTAATTCAAGACTGCCAAAGTAGAAGACTCCTACCAAGAATCATACCAGAAAGAACTCATACCATTCCTAACATCAATACCTACAAAGCCTTCAGCAACTTTCTACATGTTAAGCATTCTACGCCATACATGTGAAGGTTCACTTGGCATGACCAAAAGTGACGGATGAACTCCTGAAGGGACATATTTCGAGTACAAGAAATTAGTCCAAAGACTTAGAGTTGGGGCAAACTATATATAAAAAATATTAAAGTGTTATAAAATTAGGGTAGTGTTAGAATAAAATCTACACACTACACACTAAGAAAATTCTAACTATTCTTTGCACAAGAATTTCTCTTCAAACTTCTCTCTTTCTTTCTCTCACAATTCTTTCTCTAATCTTTCTTTCACTAATCTTTCTTTCACAAAATGATGGTGTATTACAAACTTAGAGAATAGCTCTATTTATAGAGCTCTAATTAGTGAAATACATCATGGCATACATCATCTTCAATTAATGGTGTCTCCACTAAATGGTGGACATCCATAAAAATCTTCTAATAATTCACATAAATCCATAATTAGTGGAGCCTCCACTAATTAATGGAGATTCCAATAATTCATAACACTCCCCATTGGATGTCCATCCATTACATAAAGAATATGCCTCGTTAAAACCTTACTAGATAAAAACCCAGTGGGAAAAAAAATCTAGTGAAGGAAAAAGAGTACACTATTCTATATGTATGTTTATTACTCCCCCTGATGAGATGATTCATTTAAATCTTTAAACCGACGCATACCGATTTTATATCTCAACTTCTCAAATGTTGCAGTCGGTAAAGTCTTCGTGAAAATATCTGCGAGGTTATCACATGACCGAATTTGTAGCACATCAATTTCACCTTTCTTACGGAGTTCATGAGTAAAGAAGAATTTTGGTGAAATATGTTTTGTCCGATCTCCTTTAATATATCCTCCTCGTAATTGAGCTATGCAAGCTGCATTGTCTTCATAAAGAGGAGTTGGAATACCTTTGATTGATGATAATCCACAACTTTCTCGGATATAATGAATCATGGATCTTAGCCATACACATTCTCGACTTGCTTCATGAATGGCTATAATTTCAGCATGATTTGAAAAAGTAGCTGCTATAGATTGTTTCGTAGAACGCCATGATATAGCAGTATTTCCACATGTAAATAGATAGCCCGTTTGAGAACGTGATTTATGTGGATCAGATAAATAACCAGCATCTGCATAACCTATCAATGTTGGACTGGTTTTATTTGAATAAAATAATCCGAGATCAATTGTACCTTGGAGATATCGAAGGACTTGTTTAATTCCATTCCAATGTCGTCGTGTTGGTGAAGAACTAAATCTTGCTAATAAATTGACAACAAAAGCAATATCAGACCGTGTATTATTAGCAAGATACATCAATGCACCAATTGCACTTGAGATATGGTACTTCGAGGACCAAGGAGTTCTTCATCATTTTCTTGAGGTCGGAAAGGATCTTTATCCACATTTAATGATCGGACGATCATTGGAATACTCAATGGATGTGCTTTGTCCATGTAAAATCTTTTTAGCACTTTTGCTGTATATGTTGATTGATGAATAAATGTTCCACTCTCCAGATGTTCAATTTGTAAACCAAGGCAAAATTTGGTTTTACCAAAATCCTTGATTTCGAATTCTCTTTTTAAATAATCAATTGTTTCTTAGAGTTATTCAGGAGTTCCAATAAGATTAATATCATCAACATATATAGCTAATATCACAAATTTAGAACCAGATTTCTTAATAAAAACACATGGACATACCTGGTCATTTTAAATCTCGCTTTCAATCAATATTCACTAAGATAATTGAACCACGTGCGCCCAGATGGCTTCAGGCCATGTAATGATTTCTGCAACTTGATAGAGTAATTTTCACGAGGATAATGTTTATATGCTTCAGGCATATGAAATCCTTCGAGGATTTTCATGTAAACATCATTTTCTAAATTTCCATACAAGTAGCGAGTGACAACATCTAATAGGCGCATATCTATCTTTTCATGTACTTGCCAAACTAATAAGATATCGGAGTGTAATAGTATCAACAACGGGAGAATAAGTTTCATCATAATCAATACCTGGTCTTTGTGAAAAACCTTGGGCTACTAATCGCGCTTTATATCGAACGATTTCACTCTTTTCATTGCGCTTTCGCACAAATATCCATTTGTAGCCAACGGGTTTTACACCTTCGGTGTTCGGACTGCAGTCCGAAGACTTCACGTTTTGTCGGTGCATTTAACTCAGATTGAATCGCATCTTTCCATTGCAGCCAATCTTTTCTATGCCGACATTCATCAAGCGATATTGGTTCGGGATCATCATTATCCTGTGTAACATTAAGAGATATACTATATGCAAATATATTATCAATAACGGTTTCTATTCGATTCCAACTTCTACCGGAAGTGGTATAATTGATAGAAATTTCGGTGTTACTTTCATCAACTTCGGTTCTTTGTCATCGGTTCTCTCTTGGTCTTTATCATTCTTTTCTTCAATATGATCTTACGGGTCATTTAATCCTCTTTTCTTTCGAGGATTTTTATCTTTAGAACCAAGAGGTCGGCCATGCTTCGGCATGCTTTTGGCTCAGCGACTATAGGTATAATATTTTGTTCTGCTGGAACTTCAATTCGAATAGGAGCATTTATAGGCTGGCATATGCGATTTTGTTACTCTTCTAGAGTCAACAAAAGCGTACGGCATTTGATTTGCAATGCTTTACAAATGAATTATCTTTTGAACTTCAAGTTCACATGTGCTTGTATGCGGATCGAGATAATTTAATGATGTTGACCAATCACGATCTTTCTTGTACTATTTACTGTTCTCCCCTTAATTTAGGGAATAATGATTTCATAAGAGAATAAGAAAATAAATATAAGAAAATGATGACAAGCGAGAAATGTCAAGAAAAATATATATTTTTTTTCACTCTTCCCGATACCGACTTTTCATCTTCCTCTCTTGTCTTTTCTTCTCCTCCGACCCTCTACCTACCATCTACCTTTTCTTCTTCCTCATACGAGTATATATATATATATATATATATGTATCGATATATATATCGGTTATCGAGTCATTAGTAAACATCAAAAACAAAAATCACAAAGCGAGATATGGAGACTCGTAATTCATTTGAGACATGGTCAAATTTTGACTTAGTTTTTGCAGCGAGATGTTGATGTATTTTCATTTCCAAACCAACCGCTTCGCCTAATTCGAACACGAGAAGATTTTGATATGTTTTCCTTTCCAAACCAACCTCTTCGCCTAATTCGAACGCGAGAAGATTTTGATATGTTTTCCTTTTCAAACCAACCGCTTCCTCCTAATTTCGGGTGAGATACCTTTGATGGCTTCCATTTGTTTTTAGTGTGCTTGATAATGAAATTAAACTCTCTTTTGGTTTGTTTTTTATGTAAATCAGTGGAAGTTTTGAACATACTGCTTTGGACCAAGTTGATCTACCCCTACAAGAGACTGCTTTTGATACTGTTCCTCTTGATGCTATTCCTTTGAATGAGGATATGCTTGTGCATGATCCATTCTACTCTCTAATGGATTTTGAACAAAGCCAGAATATGATTCCAGGTTATTATCCATTTAAACATGGATTTTGAATGGTATTACCTTTACTGATATTATTTTATTTTTCTAGGAGAAATAATGAGTGGTCTTGACAACGAAGTTGGAGTAAGTACTCATGAAATGCATAATATCGAAGTTCAAGATATTATTGCGAGACAAAATTCTTGGGGAGAAGAAGATGATTAAGAGGCGAGAGAGAGAAGAAGGGCAATAACTCCCGAGACACTATCAAGAGAAACAATTTCGCAATACTTTTACCTACCAATCAAGAGCGCAGCCAAAGAATTGAATATTGGCATAACCTGTCTCAAGAAAAGATGTAGGGAGTTAGGAATTCGTCGATGGCCTCACAGGAAGTTGGTGAGCTTGGAGACCATAATCAAGAATGTCCAGGTTCTCTCTCATACATACTTATAATTTGCAAGTATGAAACTATGAAAGATTTATAAGTAAATAACCGATGATATCACTTCGATTTACGGGATATGCAAAATAAAGAAGAATGAGGACATATGGTCGAGAAGAAATTAAAAGAAGCCATTGCGATACTTGGAATGTGAAAAACGAGTTGGTGGAAGAAAGTCCTAATACGCAGTTAGAAGACCAAACACAGAAATTGAGACAAGCATGCTTCAAGGCCAAATATAATAAGAAATATAATAAACTTAAGGAGATCATAAAATCTCAAGACTCATTTCGCAGATAATTTTACGGCTAATTCTGCTGCTAGTCTCGATGCTTGGCTCAAAGGGGAAAGAAAAGGAGGAGGATGTCGAAAAAGAGGAGTCGAAGTCCATAATTACTAATTGTTTGTCGTCCTCTAATGTAAATATTGAAAAAGAACAATTACAAACCTTCATCTTACATTTGTCGACTCAATTACAAAAGAGCAACTATAAGCATGTATCATCAAGTTCATATGAACACTAGTGATATGAATAAAAGATGTGATGCTTATTATTAATGGAAATATCTTTTTTCTTTATTATCTTTTCTGTTCCACTTCAGGTGGCCGTATTTCTCTGTGATAAGAGAAATATCGAGTGTGTCCATGACCATAACCACGGCCACTGCCACAACTACGACTATAACGATGGCTTCTGCTGGAGCCAACAGCATTCACTTCTAGGAGTCTTTGTTGAGCCAGTTCATCTGGCTTCATGATTTCTCAATAATAACTCATGTTAAAGCTGTCAATTTTGGATACCCTTTTTCTCGATATTATTATTGCAGGACAATATTCGAGGTATGAAAAGTGGAGAATGTCTTCTCCAATATAACTTCATCAGTAACTTTTTCTCCGCAAAATTTTTAACTAAGATGTAGTTTTATACATCACGGAGTTCACGGTTTTACAATCTTGCAACTTCAGGTGCAACCATTCATACCGTGCAGTGGGTAGTACGACCATCTTCAGGTGGTCAAATCTTTCTTTTTATCCACATGACATATGGATCTCCTTTTTTTTAGCATTTAGATGCATTTCTGTATGACATATAAATTTTTTTTTCAGAAATATCAAGGGCTACAAATTCGAATTTAGCGAGATCAATAAATGCGTACCTGTCTTCTGGCTTTAATAACGGCAGAGACTCGTGCTGATAACGTGTTATAAAATTAGGGTAGTGTTAGAATAAAATCTACACACTACACACTAAGAAAATTCTAACTATTCTTTGCACAAGAATTTCTCTTCAAACTTCTCTCTTTCTTTCTCTCACAATTCTTTCTCTAATCTTTCTTTCACTAATCTTTCTTTCACAAAATGATGGTGTATTACAAACTTAGAGAATAACTCTATTTATAGAGCTCTAATTAGTGAAATACATCATGGCATACATCATCTTCAATTAATGGTGTCTCCACTAAATGGTGGACATCCATAAAAATCTTCTAATAATTCACATAAATCCATAATTAGTGGAGCCTCCACTAATTAATGGAGATTCCAATAATTCATAACAAAAAGGATAATGTTATCATTTTTAAAAATTTTTAGAGAGCGAAATATAAAGTTTTAAAAAAAATTTAAAAATTTTAAAAACTTAAAGTAAAATATGACATTTAAAAAAATTTAGGGGCCCCTCAGTTCCGTCTTTGGTCCAAAGTGTCTCTTTGTCGAAACCGCCACCACAACTTGTTAGAAAACAAGGAAACTTCTTTCCGTGAAGCAATGCCAAGACCATTCTCAGCAAATGGGAAGCATAGCGACTCCCAACACTGCCAATGACGCTTTGGCTGATTAGAATCACGGTGAACTCCCCAGAAAAATGCCGAAAGCAATCTGTCTAAATCATTAAACACCACTATATATAGGCGGCTGGACAAAATGTAGCAAGTGTATTGGCATAGAACAAAGGACGGATTTAATCAATGTAATCCTTCCTGCTTGAGACAAGAATTTATATTGCCACCCCGATATTCTCCTTTGCACTTTGTCAAGAAGTGACTGGAAAATCATGACCTCTTGTTCCAACCTTTGAAAAGCGGGCATCCAAGATACAAAATAGGACAGTGTTTTCTTCTATATCCCAAAAACCCCTGAATAGCAGCAATTCTCTGAGCTGAGGCACGCGAAGACACTACAAAAGAGCTTTTAGTAACATTAACCAACTGACCAGAAGTAAACTGATAATCATTAAGAAGGGCCTTGACCATCCGCAAGGTACGCCTTCCACCCGAACAGAAAATTATAATATGGTCTGCAAAGCTGAGATGCGAAACCAGAAGACACTGATTAGACCTTAGTATGATGTGTGTTAAACAAAGCATATGATGTTCTATATGTTATCAAATAATGTCTATTTCTTTCAAGGAAAAAATCTTTTCTTTTAAAATTTTTTATTAATGATAATACTTTGTCAGAAATCCTTATCTTATAAATTATATAAAAATTTAGGATGAATATTAAATATTAATTTTTTGTATTTTAAATTTTCTCATAAAATATCGAGTAGTGTTGATTCTTATCTATTTTAATTCTATTATATAAAATAGCTACATCTATTGGAGTATATAATCCTTTTATAAATGTTGATCTTATTACCATTTGTATTGTACCTATATATACCCATCTATGTATTTCACTTATTTTTTCTGGAATTTTTTCCATTTTATCTTGCAAATATTTTTCTAGATAATAAAGTATCATTATTTGATTACTAATTAAGCTATTTTCTAAAACCTTTTCTTTTAAAATTATTCCATAAAATATTTAATGTTTTCTTATTGGTATCTTATATTTTTTAAAGTTGAAACTTGAAATCTTGAGTATGAATCTAAAATATATGAAGTTTTTTATATTAGTTAATAATTTTCTATCTATAATAGCTTCTTAGCTATATTCTTCTAGGCATTCAATTGTATTACTTATGGATTGAATTTCATTTTCTTTATTTTCGATCATTAATCTATTTCAAAATTAGCGTTATATTCAATATTTGTAATTATAAAGATATTTTCATCAGAAAAGAGTACTATTTCTAAATATTCAAATCTATTTATTAAAACTTCATTGTTTATCATTTGATCTATAGTTTTATCTATTTTTATTTTCCTTTTATTAATTTTTTTAGGGTGTTCATCACTATAGTGTCCCTCTTTGCAAAAATAACATTGACATTCAATAATTTTTCTTTTTTTAGTTTGTTTATACATCTTTTTCTTGGGTATATTGGATTTTCTTGTATAATATCTTATTTTTCTTTTCTTAAAATATCTTCATTTCTTGTATTTTCTTTTAATCTTTTAATAATGATAACGAGAATCACACTCTATGATGGTAGGTAAAGTGATATTTCCACTACATAATCCTACGTCTCTTTTTAATCTTTTTGTTCATTGTAACAAGGCAACATCATCATACCATTTACTCAATTTATCTTATAAGAAATTTATTTATTTTCCTAAAGTATATTGTGTTATAGGATTATATGTATATATTAATTTCTTTCCTCAAGGATAAGGAATTTTAGCATAAAACATATTCAAATAGAATTGAAAATTTGAAAATGCAAATCTATAATAATAATTTTGAAAGATACATATGTATTTTTTTAATTTTGCACGTATCACATAATCATAATTTTATCAAAGTATTAGCATATTTTCTTTAGGAATTTGAATCTTTATAATGTTGTCCTTCTCCAACAAATTCAACTCTAAGAGCTTCAACAGTTCTTGTTATTATATTACCTATTTCATTATAAGAAAAGATTGCAATTTTTGCAATATCATCCATATTTTCCCAAATCAACTAAAACTTTAACAAGAGTTTCTAAGAAGTTTTTTACAGTATTATAATCCATTTTATTTACAGTAACTGCTAATCTTAATGCTAATTCTCATTTATCACTGACTTCTTCTACATATGTTACACAATCTAAATCTAAAATATTCCAAAAGGATTAATTGTTTTAGGGTTCATTTTATCTAAAGGAGTATGTACTTGTTCATCATAAATATTTTTGTTTATCACACTAGCAACTATAGCATATCCTCTTGGAGGAGGTCTTACTACTGTGGGTGTTCTCGAGCTAGATTAAGGAATATCATTTATATTAGTATTTTTAAGATTATTTCAGTTTTAATATCAGGATTAATACTAACTATATCTGGCTGAAATATTTAATTTAATAATTTTTCTATTCCAAAGTTTGAGACTGAATCAAAATTATTCATTGTAGTTCATTTTAGATAGAGACTCAATAAAAAATCTTTCATGTGAGGGCATATTAGATAAATCTTTTTGGGTTAAAATATTAATGTGTCCTCTTTTTTTCTTTTTGTTTAGATAAGGATTCATATACTCATAAAATTGTTTTTTGAAATTCTAATATATCTTGTTCAACTTTTACATTTTCAGTCTCAATAGTTTTATAAGATTTATCCATATTTTTCTAAATAAACAATTACTCATTAATCTTCGGGGTTTATCCAATTACTGTTGTAATAAATATGATCATCATTATAAAATTTGACAGGAACAACATTATCTATGTTATATAGATCATTTTCAAAAAAAAAAAAAAAGTTATCTATCACTAGAAGAAAAAACCAAAATAGTGACGGCCAAATCCGTTGCTAATCCGTCACTAATCACGTTTAGCGACGGATTACGTCCGTCGCTAAAAAGGGCGTCGCAATATGCGACGAAAAGAAAATGCGTCACAAACAGCGATAGATTTACAACGGTCATTTAATTGATGACATTATAATTAAGTTTATAATCAACATAGCAATAGATTTGTGACAGAAAAAAATTATTTTTAAAACAAATTAATTAATTTAGTAACAAATTTGCGACGGTGAAAAATTTTTATTTGCGAAAAATTAATTAATTTAACAACGGATTTGAGATGGCCAAAAATTTTTATTTTAAAAAATTATTTAATTTAGCAATGGGTTTGCGACAGCAAAATTTTTTTTAATTACAAAAAATAAATTAATTTAGTAACGGATTTGCGACGGCAAAAAATTTTTAAATTTTGAAAAAATCAATTAATTTAGCAATAGATTGTGATGGCCAAAAATTTTTATTTACAAAAATTAAAATAATTTAGAGACGGTTTTGCGATGGAAAAAAATTAATTTTAAAAAAATATTTAATTTAGAAATGAATTTGCGGTAGTGAAAAATTTTTATTGAAAAATTTAATTAATTTTGCGACGGCCAAAAATTTTTATTAAAAAAATTAATTAATTAGCTACTCGGCCCGACCCGTCCCACTGAGAACTCGATCCGCAACCCAACCCGCCAAGAATATTATGAGATTATTTCGGATTTGGGGCTCGAACCTGCGTCCTTGTTGTGAGGGAATACGCATTCCACCACTAAGTAATTGAAGATCTTGTGATTAATTGTGGTATATATTAATTATATAGTAATTTTTTTTTTGTGAATTAACGATGGATTTGCAAGGGTCTTGCGACGGATCTGTGATGACAGAATTTTTCGTTGCAAATCTGTTGCTAATTAGCCACGAATTTGCAACAACTAATTTTTCAAGATTTAAAAATATATATATATTTTAATTTTGGATGACCGTCGTAAATCCCTCGCAATTTGCAACGGCTTTGCAAAAACTTATTTTTTTTTAATTTTAGATGGCCGTCGCAAATCCGTCGCAATTTGCGACGAATTTGTGAGGGCTTGTTTTTTTAATTTTAAAAAATAAATTTATTTTTAAATTTTACATTGCCATTGCAAATCTCTCACTAATTGTGACATATTTGAGAGGGCTTATTTTTTAAATTAAAAAAATTAATTTATTTTTTAATTTTACTTGGCCGTTGCAAGTCCCTCACAAATTTGCGAGGGCTTCTTTTTTCAATTTTAAAAAAATAATTTTTTTAAATTTTGAATGGCCATCGCAAATTCCTCTCTAATTGAGATGGATTTGCGATGGATCAGGGTTTATTAAACCCTAATCCGTCACTAATCTAAAAAATTCACAAAAAAAAAAAAAATAAGTTTGATTATTTATATACATATGATATAGTATGTGTCTGTGTGTGTGTTGAAATAGTAGAATATGCGAAAAGACATTACTAAGTTGAAATATTTATATATATAATATACATATGATATTATTAAGTATATATATGTATGTATGTATATATGTAAGAATATGACATATATGCATCTGTCGCTATTAAATATATATATACATATATATATATATATAAATATGTATGTGTGTGTATATATATATATATATATATATTAATATATTTAAAAAATATTATAACATATATAGAGATATATATATATAAATATATTAATATGTGTGTGTGTGTATATATATATATATTGTGAATATATATATATATATATAGACATACACATACTAAAATAAATAAATATGTATATATGTATGTATATATATTTATTTTTATATTAAAAAAGTATATTAACATATTTATATGTATATAAAAATGCTATATTAATATATGCATATATATATGTGTGTGTGTGTATATATATATATTAATATTTGGATATATATATATATACATATTAATATTATGAGAATTTTTAGATGACCGTCGCAAATTTCCCGAAAATTTGCGACAGATTTGCTAGGGCTTATTTTTATTTTTAAAAAAATAAATTTATTTTTAAATTTTAGATAGCCGTTGCAAATCCCTCACAAATTTACAACGGATTTGCAAGGGTATTTTTTTAATTTTAAAAAAAATATATTTATTTTTAAATTTTGAATAGCCGTCGCAAATCCCTCGCAAATTTGCGACGGATTTGCTAGGGCCTTTTTTTAATTTTAAAAAAATAAATTTATTTTTTAATTTTAGATAGCCGTCGCAAATCCCTCACAAATTTGCAAGGGTTTTTTTTAATTTTAAAAAAATTAATTTATTTTTAAATTGTGAATGGCCGTCGCAAATCCCCCACAAATTTACTACAGATTTGCGAGGGCTTTGTTAATTTTAGAAAAAATAATTTATTTTTTAATTTTAGATGACCGTCACAAATCTCTCGCAAATTTGCGACAGATTTGCAAGACCTTTTTTTTATTAATTTAAAAAAATAAATTTATTTTTTAATTTTAGATAGCCGTTGCAAATCTCTCGCAAATTTGCGACGGATTTGCGAGGGCATTTTCTTAATTTTAAAAACATAAATTTATTTTTAAATTTTAAATGGCCGTTGCAAATCCCTTGCAAATTTGCAATGGATTTGCGAGGGCATTTTCTTAATTTTAAAAACATAAATTTATTTTTAAATTTTAAATGGCCATTGCAAATCCCTTGCAAATTTGTAACGGATTTGCGAAGGCTTTTTTTAATTTTAAAAAATAAATTTATTTTTTAATTTTAGATGGCCGTCGCAAATTTGCAACAGATTTGCGATGGCATTTTTTAATTTTAAAAAAAATAAATTTATTTTTAAATTTTGAATGGCCGTCGCAAATCCCTCACAAATTTACTACAGATTTGCGAGGGCTTTTTTAAATTTAGAAAAATTAATTTATTTTTTAATTTTAGATGACCGTCACAATCTCTCGCAAATTTGCGACGGATTTGCAAGGGTTTTTTTTTTAATTTTAAAAAACTAAAATTATTTTTTAATTTTAGATGGCCGTCACAAATCCCTCGCAAATTTGCGATGGATTTGTGAGGGCATTTTTTTTAATTTAAAAAAATAAATTTATTTTTGAATTTTGAATGGCCATCGCAAATCCCTCGCAAATTTGCGACGGATTTGCGAGGGCTTTTTTAATTTTAAAAAAATAAATTTATTTTTTAATTTTAGATGGCCGTGGCAAATTCCTCGCAAATTTGCGACGGATTTGCCATGGCATTTTTTTTAATTTAAAAAAAAATATTTTTAAATTCTGAATGGCCATTGCAAATCCCTCACAAATTTGTGATGGATTTGTGAGGGATTTTTTTTTTAATTTTTAAAAAATTAATTTATTTTTAAATTTTGAATGGCCGTCGCAAATCCCTCACAAATTTGCGAAGGATTTGTGAGGGCTTTTATTTTATTTTTAAAAAATAAATTTATTTTTTAATTTTAGATGGTCGTCGCAAATCCTTGACAAATTTGCGACAGATTTGCGAGGACTTTTTTTAATTTAAAAAAAATTATTTTTTAATTTTGAATGGCCGTCGCAAATCCCTCGCAAATTTGCAACAGATTTGCAAGAGCATTTTTTTTAATTTAAAAAATTTTAATTTATTTTTAAATTTTGGATGGCCATCGCAAGTCCCTCGCAAATTTGCAACGGATTTGCGAGGGCCAAATTTCCGTCGCTAATCCGTTGCACTTACCGATGGATTAGCGACGAAAATGTAAAAAAATAAATTTATTTTCAAAATTTTTGCTTCCGTTGCTATTCTGTCGCAAATTAGCGACGGCCATTCAAAATTTAAATAACCTAGAGGCCGTCGCTAATTTAATGTTTTTCTTGTAGTGTGTGTCAAAATCTTCATCTAAAATGTATTCATCTTCATTTAGGTTATTTAAGTTATGCTTTGATACCATTATGGGCGGGGGTAGAAAAATAAAATCAAACAGAAAAAAAAATATCAATTCAAATATTAATAGAAGTAATTCTTAGCACAAACTAAATTTTATATACAGGGATAGTTATAGAAATTAGAGGAAAATAAATAGTTGCTTCAATATTATATACATGCAGACACACACACACACATACTTATATACTAATTATGTGTGTACATACATACATATATATATATATATATATATATATTTCTATATACAAGTATAATGACCAAGTCAAGTCAAGGATTCTATAATCCCCGATTTTATTGAATCAAACTCTCAATTTAAGTAAAAAAATTATCATTCTTAAATAAAAAGATTGTTAATGTACATACTTTTGTTTGGGCCTAACCAAAGTTGAGGTTAGAATCCACTTAATTGAACCAACCATAGTCAATGATTGATAGATATGTATGTAACTTGAGGAAATTTCAAGTCAGCAAATCAAGACAAGAAAAATATCAAAAATATAAAATACTTAATAAATAATAAAAGTGGTTACATATCTCCGAAAAAGTCCTAATTATAAGACAAGTCCTTTTATTCTTCTTTTTTGAAAAAAAAAATATTAATTTGAGTGCTGAAGAGGTTGATCTTGGATCGAATGGAATTTGATGGTCAACACTTGTTGCAAAGCCTTGACGAAGAACAAGATGAACATCTTAAAACTTTAATGAAGATTCTAAACCTTGAATTTGTTAAAGCTTGAACTTAAACTTTGAATTTGTTGCAACTTGCATATTGTTGAAGCTTGAGGATGCCTTTTGTTTGTTGAAACTTGCTAAAACTGTTGAAACTTTGTTGAAATTAGAGATGTCTCTTATTTGTTGAAGCTCTGGGAGATGGTCCTAAACTTTTGAAGGAAAATCCTATTTATAGGTCAAAAATCCATTGACTTTAGCATAAACAGTCAGTGTGAAATTTTAATAAGCCTCATAACAAACTCTAATAGATTTGGACCTAAAATGATTTAGGCTTAATTGCAGTTTAGCCCAATTTCATGTAACCTATACTATTTGGATTTGATAGATCCTAAACAAGGGTCCTAATTTAATGGCCTAGTCTAATCTTATGTAATCCATAACATAATGGATTTAATTTGAAAATGACTCTTAATAATGACCCAATTTTAATAGCCTAATTTTATAATATATTAGATTTAATAGGCTTTTAATAATGGTCTAATTATATTAATCTAAGAATAATTATATTTATTCATAGATTTATTTTAATTAATCAAGACTAAAATATTTAATTTTTTTACTTTTAGTCTTGATCAAAATAATATTTATTTTCCCTTCAAATTTTCTTGTCTACATATGGCCCCATTTCAAGGCTTGAAGAGAATGTTTTGTCAAAAGAATTTGGACACAAGATTTGAAGTATTATTTATAATATTAATATCTCAATTTAATTAGAAATTAATATAAAATCCTTCTTCAAATCCTTGATAAAGTAGAATTCTTTTCTACTTCTTGAAGTCCATTTTGAGGAGAAATCTATCTTCCAACTCATTATATATATGGATGGCTTGTGCACTACTTCAAAACCTATTATAAAGTTTTTCAAGCCTTAAAGAGCCCTCCAATGGCAAGTTATTCTTGTGAAAGTAGCAAAAAGTACTTTGATGAAGACCAAGCCTGCAAGCGGATTCATAGAGATGAAACCATTGCTTAGACTACAAATATCCTTACCAAGCATAAGAAGTATGATTTTATTGATAATGAGACAGCTCCCTTGGAGGAACAACTTAACTTTTTGAACCTTCGTTCAAGTCTTCTTACTTTGCGGAAGGATGATCATTTTTTCATTGAGTCTTAGAGCCCACATCACTTTAGTAGTCAATTTGGGTTCTTGCAAGATATTCCAGGCTACTTTGAGGTTCCAACTCATGAGGCCACATTAGCAATTGGTTTACGTTTTTGGGTAAGACGAACGTTTTGTGAAATGATGGCCAAGGTAACATTTTTAACCATTCCTTATAGTATAAAAAAGCAATATACCCTAAAGTATAAAGTATGGTGGGAACAAGTTCATGGAACCTTTCTTAAATATCACATCTCAATATTGAATTCCTAGAAACCTACATCCAAGAAGGTAGAAAGCATGCCTTGCTCCAAGAAGAAACTTCCTCAAGATAGATATTAGAACTCCCAACGCTTTAAAAGGATTAGTAAATTTATCAAAACATGATAGATATTCTTTTTCAAATTATTAGTTTACTACAGTGAAACTTTCAAGATATTCAAAATGAAAAAAGTTGTATTAATTTTTAAAAAAAATCAGTTCTAACAGTAAGGATCATTGTTGGAAGCGAACTAAAGTAGCAACCATAACATTGAGTCAAGAGACCAAAGACCAAGTGACTTTCAAAAATGAGGCAAGACTAGTTCCTTCTTCTTCTTTTTTTAACCATTTTATTTGTTGTTTCTTTTTTTACTTAACTTCTTTGCCATTCTTCCTAATTTAAGCAAGCAATGTTGTGGTCTTTGAAGAGGAAATTTATTTTCAAGATTTAATCAATGATTCTCTCTTC
This sequence comes from Voacanga thouarsii, assembly GCA_026120185.1. Lineage (NCBI taxonomy): Eukaryota > Viridiplantae > Streptophyta > Magnoliopsida > Gentianales > Apocynaceae > Voacanga > Voacanga thouarsii. The sequence continues at coordinate 7,299,709 of JANUWF010001003.1, read as the reverse complement.
TCCAAGCAAGATGTTTATAAGAACATCTCTTACCCTTATCATGAGGATCTAAAATCTAAGATAGTAGCTTATCAACATTGTTCAGACATCTCTACCTTCCCAGGAGAGTCCATAATGTCAAATTATAGAAAAAGGTTTGTTAAGGATGTATGGAACTAATTTTATTAAAGAATCTAACAAATGACTGTCGAGCAAGTCTCTTCACGTGAGAAACAAGCTTACTATATCCTTAAAGAATTCAAAAAGGATCTTGTTGTTGATTTGTCACTACTGAATAATCTCTTAAGGTCTTTCCTTACTAAGGCGCATAAATTTGACAATACTAGATCCATTTTTTAGAGAAATCCTCAAAGGAATCTCATATATAATCACTTTCTGCTTCTAGTCAATGCTTGGATAATATTGAAGTTCAAAATAGTGATCTCATAAATTAAGTTGAAGAAAATAAAGCCAACTTACAAAGAGTTGAGGATAATATTTCTCAATTTTGGGCTAACATTACTATTCCCAAAAGGAAGCTCAAGTGATAAAAAAAAGAGAAGATAAAACTTGCACATGCTCTTGAGAAAAAGTGGGTAAACTTTAGAAGTAGAGTGCACTTTTTCTACCCTAAAAAAAGAGCTTATGTCACTTCAAAATACCTCTATAGTAAATGAATATGATGAAACCAATTTGAAGAATATGAGAAAGCACTTGGTGGCGCTTCAACAAGATTTAGAAATTTTCAAATTCTTTCTTTAATGTCTTGTAGCACTTCATATTTTCTTTAAGTAGCTTTTTTTTTTTCTTTAAACATCCTTAATAATCCATTTTGTCTCAGCCTTTTTTTCTTTTCATATATGAATTTTCACTTGTTGGAAATGCCAATATTACAACCTGTAATAAATCATAACTTGATTGCAACAAACAAGAAAATGAGAAATGGTAAAAGAATTTGACTAAATTTAGAAATTTTCTTCTAAGCTGCCTACGTATCTTAAGAATAATTTAAGAATCAAGTCAAACATAATTCAAAATAGATGGGTATGGTTTGGGGGTGCACTGTTCACATTTTAACTCGTGCTGGCCAAGAGTATTTATTTATTTACCAACTTATATTTAATAAAGTATTTCAGTAGTTTAACCACGTACTACACTATTGGTGGTTGCCTTTATATAGTTTAAATTCATGCAGGTCAGGAGCAACTTGCAATTTAGGCTCGTACAGTCAAGAAAAATCGATTTATGCATGATATTACTTTAAGTATTTTCCGTTGATCGAGCCAATTCTCAATCCATCTTCAGTAACGATCTTGTAGGATCCATTTGAGTAGACCTCTTGAATAACATATGAGTCATCTCACTTTGATATCAGCTTCTTTAGTTTATGTCCAACGATGATTGGTCTCTTCACAGTAAGTACTAAATCACCAACTTAAAAAGAACAAAGATGTGTTTTCTTGTTAAAGGCCTTGGAAACACGAGCTTGATAGTATTCTAGTCTTTATTGTGCCTCTAACCTCTTTGCATCAAGTGCATCTAACTCCAAGTTTGAGATGAACATTATCTTCCTTGTTGAGCTCTTCTAGAATAATGATCCTCTAAGAAGGAATTTGTTGTTCTAGTAGAAGATCTGCTTCCACACTATATACCAATACTGTTGGGAGTATGCCCTCTTAGACTAGGTTTCTGATGTAAATATCGAATATTTTATTAAAAGAATTTATTTTCGAAATTTATTTGTGAATTCATTTGCTTCATTTGTGCACAATTTTCATTTGGAATAGACACATTGTATGTAAATAAGTGATCCATGTGAATGGAGATTTTTCACAGTAAGGTATGGATCATGGGTTATTTAAACATATAAACATTTATTCTTAACCGATTGATGAGAATGAGAATCTTATCATGTTTAGGTTATTATATTATGAATTCCAAATAGGGAATGGCTTACCTTTAGCCAGTGAGTAGGCCACTCACTTCATGACATACGCGTATTTTGAATACGTAGAACAGGACCTGTAATAGTGGTTTCTTAAAAGTATTATATGGTAGAAACCTAAACTACTACCACTACAGCGTGGACTAGTACTCTATGACATGAGTATGAGTTGGTGGTCTGGCGAAGCTGAAAGTATATACTTTGATATGCTATAGTTGAGGTTCTATAGTAGGGCCAATATACTTGCATGTTGGGTATGTGTAACTAGTTAGTTAAGACAGATTTGTACAAAATAGTTTCTACATTATATCGCCCCTTGTGGTTGTCTGAATAATCTAAATATCCAGGGCCCTGGGAAACATGGCTTTGCTGTTTGCTTTAGGGTAGCTCCCTTGGAAAGTGGAAACACTCTAGGAAGTCGTGGATCATTGGACTAGAAGCCTAAGGATGGTAAATGTCTTTTAGAGGGGTGTTAGTACACTTCTTCCTCTCTAAATGTACGGCGATGTGTAGAGGGGTATTTTAGTCATTTTACCTATAGGTCGAAGACTTTGCTAATGCAGCATTTGTCCTTGGGGTCAATATTTCCTTATGGTGATATTAGAAAATATTTAAAATAAAAAATACATCTATTTATATAGTAGAGATATTTTGGTCATTTTAGTAGCCAAGACAATGTGTCTTTTTGGTCCTCGGAATAGCCCGTAAGTCCTAATTAATTTTTGGATTGAGAAAATGATCTCAGTTGAGAGGATTTGATTTTATTCAGGAAGTCTAATTTATTATTAGACTGGAATAAAATAAATAGAGAGAAATTTATTATCTAGTTTAATGGGTTAATTAATTATTCAGGGCATAGGTCCAGTTTGAATAATTAGAAAATTAACCGGGACTTAAACTAGAGAAAAATAATTAATACTTAATTATTTATTGGATTATTTATTTAATCCCAAGAAATAAATAATTAAAGTTTAATTATTTTTTGTTTATTTAGGTCCATTAATTATTTATTGGGTTATTTATTTAATCCCAAGAAAAATAATTAATGTTTATTATTTTGGACTTTTCGGGTCCAAGAAAAATAATAAATATTATGGTAGCCCAATAGCCTAGACCATAGGATTTTTTCAGATACAGTTCAGAAGAGTTTAGGGTGAAGCCAAAATTTATTTTGTTAGTAATATTCGGATACTAAAACCCGGGAATATTATTTTTATCAAAATAATTATTTTTGGTTTCATGACTCTTGGCTTTCTTTGTAGAAAAATAAAATAAAAGAAAAAGGAAAAAAATTCCAAAGGTCTCTGTCTCTCCCTCTCGTGTGACTGTTGGTTTTCTGGCTTGTGGTGTTTCATCACTGGCTTTTGTTTTCTATAACAGAAGAAGCCATGCCTTGAAAACGTATGGTCAGTGCTATGTAAAACTGAGAGATCATCTTCTTCCCAATTCTGTGCTCACCAACAATGGATTTGGCTTTGGAATATTCTGAGAACTAAGAAGCTTGGCATTCATTACACCGGAGGTGGAGAAGAAAGGTAGATAGTGCACCGGAAGCTTGACTAGACGGAGGAGAAGAAAGCTGTTTTTCAGGTTCAAACCATTCTTTTTCAATCTTCAAGGTTTAAGGCTCCAAGAGGTATGTGTTTCAAGCCTTTATGCTGCTGCCATGCTCTGTTTTATATGTTTGTTCTTCCATTTTTATTGTCCACCGTGCATGCTCTGTATTTGTCAAATTCCTTCAAGTGGTATCAAAGCGAGAATTTGATTGACTTAGGGAGCATGTTAGTTAATAAAAATGGAGAAAAATGTTGTTTGGAGCTTAAATATGTGATCGTTCGTTGTTTATGGTATGGGATGTGATTTCTGTAAGCTTCACAGTGGAAGCATGATCATTCTGTAAAATTTTTGTTTTTGACTTTTGATCGTGTAAACCCTATTTAAATGGGTATAGGCGATTGTTGTTTTGATTTGGATGAGTTTTTGTAATGAAAAATGTCCAAAGAAGCCAAAGGAAGCAATCTGTGAAGAAAAACGCAGAAGAAATGCAGAAGAAAACTCTCGGAGAAGAAGAAGTACTATTCCTAAGCCGCCAAGCCAAGCCGCGCCTTAAAACCGAGCCGTTTCTGTTTTGTGATAGGAGCCATCCGGCTTTCTACCTTAGAGCTGAGCCGATTTGAAAGAAATTGGAGCCGATTAAATTTGCAATTCCGTTTGAATTGCAATTGAAGTGCAGGTCATGGAGCGACAAACCGGGTCAACGCGCGGGTCGAGCGCAGAGAGGAAGCGGGCGCGGGTTCTCGGGCGAGCGGGTCGGCTTGGCAGGTGAGGCAGCTAATGATCCGATGCGGACGGTGCACCACGGCCTCAGTGGACCGCAGGCCAAATCGGCGCGGATCCGGTGCGGCAAGTGCACGTGGACCGCCAGTCAAATTTTTATTTTTTTATTTTTTTCTTTTCCGTTTTAGGTCCTATACCAGACGAAGTTAACATTTTTGTAATAGTTTATATTCTTGAAATATATTTGCATGAAAAATATTAGTAAAGGATTTTAGGATTAAACAAGATAATTAATTAATTAATTAATGTATTTAATTCTATTATTTGGGTACTTAAGTTTAAAAATAAAAAAGCATGAAAATGTTTACTGTTTTCTGGCATGCTATTTATTTTGTGTACGTATGTGCGCGGTTTCTCAAAGACCAAAGTCTTTGGGAATATTTATACAAGGAAAACATTTTTTTTTAAACAAAAATTAATCCTTAGGTATTTTCTCAAATGATTTAATCCTTGACATAGAAAATATATTGAATTTAGATATTTTTATAAGTTAAAATAGAAAGCCATTTTATTTTATTTTTCACAAGAAAATTTTTTTTGTTAAATAAAACTGAGACCAAAGTCTCGAGAAAAGTTTTAATTGGAAAATTTTTGAAATCATTAAGTTTTAATTTAAATAAAATTAGTCCATGGAAAAATCTCTCAAATGATATAATCCTTGACATAGAGATTTTGATGGACTTGGATATTTTAATTTTAAGTTAAGGAAAAACTTAATGGAAATTTCAAAAAGATATTCTTCAAGAAAATTGTATTTTAAAAGACTAAGTGGGAGAGGGGTTCTAACGGCCCGACAGCATCTATCACGATCCTCATTAGAGATCGTAAGTCCTCTCGCGTCACTCTAGGAATGAACCCGTATAAGATGGGGATACCACAAGGATCTAGATCTAATGGAAGGATGTAATTAATAACCCGGGACACGTACTATAATCGGCCAGCCCACGTTGGAGTTTATAGTAAGAGGGATATCCATAGGAAATGAGAGGAAACGGCCATCCCACGATGGAGTTATCCCCTAGATCATTACCTATAAGGGAAATTAATTTGTGGTGGTTAATACACTTAGCTTAGGGAACTGTTAATCTTCCAAAGAAGCTATGTCAGTTTTTCTAAAAGCCAAATTAATTTCAATGCACAAATTTATTTTCATAAACTAAATCCTTTCTTTTATTTTTTAATTTTTCAGAAATGGTGGGAGGTTCTTTTAGTCCTTTGGCCGTTATTCTCCGTGAGAATAAGTTAACGAGACGAAACTATATGGACTAGAAGAGGAACCTGGATATAATACTCACAGTCGAGGAGTATATAAGTATGTCCTTTACGAGACCTGCCCTGTTATCGGGGAAGGTTCCACCGAGAAAGAGCGAGAGGCTGAGAAGGCATGGAAGAAGGCTAATGAAATGGTACATTGCTATATGCTAGCCTCCATGTCTAATGTGCTCCAGTCTAAACATGAGCACATGGCTTCTGCGTATGAAATTAGTCATTCATTGGCCATTATGTTCGCGAATAAGAGTTGGCCCACAAGGCAGGAGGCTCTTCGAACTATAATAAATTCTAAGAGGCTGAGGGAGCATCAGTCAGGGAGCATATACTCAAGATGATTGCTGCTTTCGAGGAGACAGAAATCTTAGGGGCCATCATTGACCTCGAGAGCTAAGTGGACATAGTTCTCGAATCTCTACCAGGTTCCTTTACTCAGTTCAAACTAAATTACAATATGAACAAGTTAACATGAGTTTAACTGAGTTGATGAAGGAATTTCAAATGGCAGAGAAGGTTATGAAGCCACATTCAAAGGCCATGATTGCTAAGACTTTTTCCTTAAGAACTGGGTCTAAGCCCAGAAAGTTCAAAAGGAAGAAGGAAAATGCAGTAGCCCAGCCCAAAGACAAACCAAAAGGTAAGTGCTTCAAATATGGGAAGAAAGAACACTGGAAAAATGAGTGTCCAAATCTTCGATTCAAGAAAAATCCCACAGGTAATATTTACTATCTAGAGTCTATATCAATGGTTGGATCAACTTCCACTTGGATTGTTGATTCAGGAGCTACTGATCATATCTGTAACTCCTTGCAGGGGTTTAGAAAGATAAGAAGACTCAAGAATGGCGAACATGGATTAAGCGTGGGAAATAGAGTACAAGTCTGGGCCCTTGTAGTGGGAGAGTTGGATCTTGTTTTTTATTGTAATAAAAAAATAGTTATAATAGATATTTTATATGTACCTAGTTTTCGTCAGAATTTGATTTCAGTTGCAAAACTTATAAATCAAGGATATTATGTATCTTTCCATTCTGGTATTTCTATCAATAGAAATGGAGAAATATTATGTACTGGGCACATGTATGGAAATCTATTCTATTTAAACCCTATTAATCATCAATCAAATAACGTTCAATCTGAACCTTTAACTAACAAAAGAAAAACCAATGTCAATGACTCATATCTTTGGTATCTCAGGTTGGGTCACATCAACTCAACCAGGATTCAGAGGCTAATCCATGATAGGCCTTTGGGCTCATTGAGATTGGAAAATTGGCCTCAGTGTGAATCCTGTCTAATGGGAAAGATGACTAAAAGATCTTTTGTCCCAAAGGCGGATAGGGCTAATGAGGTATTGAGTCTTGTTCACACTAATATGTGTGGTCCCTTGTATACACCAGCTAGAGGAGGTTTTAAGTATTTCATCACTTTCACAAATGATTGTACAAGGTTTAGTTATATTTATCTGATGAGACGCAAGTCTGACTCTTTTGATAAATTCATGGAGTTTAAGATGAAGTGGAGCGTCAGGCAAGTAAATTAAGCAAGACCTTACGATCGGATCGTGATAGAGAGTACCTCCTAGGTGAATTCAAGGATTACATGGTACATCATGAGATAGTATCTCAGCACTCTGCGCAGGGGACACCCCAGCAGAATGGAGTAGTTGAGAGAAGGAATAGGAACTTAATGGAAATGGTCAGAAGCATGATATCTCATGCCACTCTTCTAGTAACTTTTTGGGGATATGCCCTGGAAACATCGGCACATATTCTGAACTTGGTGCCTTCCAAGTCAGTTCCTAGGACTCCCTATGAGATGTGAATTGGGCGTAAGCCAAGTCTGGATCATCTCAGGATATCGAGTTGTCTAGCTTATGTACTGACCAAGAGAGATAAGTTAGAACCAAGATCAGAATTATGTTTTTTTGTTGGATGTCCAAAAGGAACAAATGGTGGTTACTTTTATCATCCTAAGAAGTAGAAAGTACTGGTTAGTACCAATGCTAGATACTTAGAGGATGATCAAAGTACTTCCACGAAAGGTTCAACTAGGTTGGAACTTGAAGAGAAGTTATCTTCGAAAGCAACTTCTTCTGACCCGATTATGGAATAAGACGAGGCACAGTCTCAAGAGCCTGTACAACAAATGGTGCCTCGTCATAGTGGGAGAGTGTCTAGGGTTTCGGATAGATGGTATGGAGATGTTTTTGAGCTGGTCTCTGACCATTAGGAACTAGACCCCACTAGATACGAGGAGGCAATTGCTGATGCCGATGCAAATCTATGGCATGAAGCAATGAAAGCTAAGATTGAGTCTATATATTTCAATTAGGTTTGGGATCTTGTAGTTTCACCTGAAGGGATAAAACCCATTAGGTGTAAGTGGGTGTACAAAAGAAAGAGGGGAGCGAATGGGAAGGTGGAAACCTTCAAAGCTAGACTTGTGGCAGAAGGGTATACTAAAAAAGAAGGGATCGATTATGAGGCAACCTTTTCCCCTGTGGCCATGCTTAAATCCATCCGTATCCTTCTTGCCATCGTATGTCACTATGACTACGAAATATGGCAAATGGATGTCAATATGGCATTTTTGAATGGCCATCTTAGCGAAGATATCTATATGTCCCAATTGGAAGATTTTATTGTTGAATGTCAAGAACATATGATTTGCAAGCTTAAAAAGTCCATTTATAGACTTAAGTAAGCATCGAGAGTGTAGAACATTCGTTTTGACGAGACTGTAAAGTCTTACGGTTTTATTCAAAACGAGGATGAACCATGCGTGTACAAGAAACTTGAAGGGTTTAATGTGGTTTTTCTTATCTTGTATGTGGATGACATTCTACTCATTGGAAATGGTGTAGGGTCATTGTCATCTACAAAGGTTTGGCAATCTAGTCAATTCAGTATGAAAGACTTGGGAGAAGCCAGCTATATTCTCGGGATTAGATTTCTTAGAAATAGGAAGTAGAGAATGTTGGGATTATCCCAAGTTGCATACATTGACAAGATGCTAGCCAGATACAGTATGGACTCATGCAAGGGGACTCTAATCCCTTGTAGACATGGGTTGTCATTTTCTTCAAGGGACTGTCTTAAGTCTCAAGAAGAGAAAGACATAATGAGTAGGATTCCCTACACTTCAGCTGTGGGAAGTCTCATGTACACCATGCTATGTACTAGGCCAAATATCTGCTTTACCGTGGGCTTAGTTAGTAGATATCAGTCAAATCCTGGAGAGGTTCTTTGGCAAGCTGTAAAGCATACCTCAAAGGAACCTCAGAACCACTAGAAGGGGAAGCATATAGTGAGGCAGTATCACCTGGTCCGGGATTTCATCCAGAGATGGGAAGTCGTGGTGGTACAGATTGCCGCTGAGAACAATCTAGCAGAGTCATTCACCAAGCCTTTGGCTAGAAGGGTCTTCAAGAAACACTTAGACGCCATTGGGGTGGGCACCTACGGACTTGCCTAGTCTTAGAGTGCAAGTGGGAGATTGTTGGGAGTATGCCCTCTTAGACTAGGTTTCTGATGTAAATATCGAATATTTTATTAAAAAAATTTATTTTCGAAAATTATTTGTGAATTCATTTGCTTTATTTGTGCACAATTTTCGTTTGGAACAAATCCATTGTGTGTAAATAAGTGATCCATGTGAATGGTGGTCTTTCACAGTAAGATATGGATCATGGGTTATTTAAACACACAAATATTTGTTCTTAACCGATTGATGAGAATGATAATCTCATCATGTTTAGGTTATTATGTTATGAATTCTAAATGGGGAATGGTTTACCTTTAGCCAGAGAGTAGGCCACTCACTTCATGACATAAGCGTATTTTAAATACGTAGAACAGGACCTGTAATAGTAGTTTCTTAAAAGTACTATATGGTAGAAACCTAAACTACTACCACTACAGCGTGGACTAGTACTCTATGACTTGAGTATGAGTTGATGGTCTAGCGAAATTGGAAGCATATACTTTGATATGCTATAGTTGAGGTTCTATAGTAAGGCCAATATACTTGCATGTTGGGTATGTGTAACTAATTAGTTAAGACAGATTTGTACAAGATAGTTTCTACACTATATCGCCCCTTGTGGTTGTCTGAATGATCTAAATATCCAAGGCCCTAGGAAACATGACTTAGATGTTTGCTTTAGGGTAGCTCCCTTGGAAAACGGAAACACCCCAGGAAGTCGTGGATCATTAGACTAGAAGCCTAAGAATGGTAGATGTCTTTTAGAGAGGTGTTAATACACTTCTTCCTCTCTAAATGTATGGCGATGTGTAGAGGAGTATTTTAGTCATTTTACCTGTAGGTCGAAGACTTTGCTAATGCAACATTTGTCCTTGGGGTCAATATTTCCTTATGGTAATATTAGAAAATATTTAAAATACAAAATACACCTATTTATATAGTAGGGGTATTTTGGTCATTTTAGTATCCAAGGCAATGTGTCTTTTTGGTCCTCGAAATAGCCCGTAAGTCCTAATTAATTTTTGGGTTGAGAAAATGATCTCAGTTGAGAGGATTTGATTTTATTCAGGAAGTCTAATTTATTATTAGACTGGAATAAAATAAATGGAGAGAAATTTATTATCTAGTTTAATAGATTAATTAATTATTCAGGGCCTAGGTCCAGTTTGAATAATTAAAAAATTAATCGGGACTTAAACTAGAGAAAAATAATTAATACTTAATTATTTATTGGGTTATTTATTTAATCCCAAGAAATAAATAATTAAAGTTTAATTATGTTTGGTTTATTTTGATTCATTAATTATTTATTGGGTTATTTATTTAATCCCAAAAAAAATAATTAATGTTTATTATTTTGGATTTTTCGGGTCCAAGAAAAATAATAAATATTATTGTGGCCCAATAGCCTGGACCATAGGATTTTTCCGGACATAGTTCAGAAAAGTTTAGGGGGAAGCCAAAATTTATTTTGTTAATAATATTTAGATATTAAAACCTGGGAATATTATTTTTAGTTTTATAACTCTTGGCTTTCTGTGTGGAAAAATAAAATAAAAGAAAATGAAAAAAAATCCAAAGGTCTCTATCTCTCCCTCTTGTGTGACTGTTGGTTTTCTAGCTTTTGGTGTTTCATCACTGACTTTTGTTTTCTATAACAGAAGAAGCCATGCCTTAAAAACGTATGGTCAGTGCTATGTAAAACTGAGAGATCATCTTCGTCCCAATTCTGTGTTCACCAACAATGGATTAGGTTGTGGAATATTCTGAGAATTGAGAAGCTTGGCATTCATTACACCGGAGATGGAGAAGAAAGGTAGACAGTGCACCAGAAGCTTCACTAGACGGAGGAGAAGAAAGCTATTTTTCAGGTTCAAACCATTCTTCTTCAATCTTCAAGGTTTAAGGCTCCAAGAGGTATGTGTTTCAAGCCTCCATGCTGCTGCTATACTCTGTTTTATATGTTTGTTCTTCCATTTTTACTGTCCACCGTGCATGCTCTGTATTTGTCAAATTCCTTCAAATACATATATACGGAGGTGCTTAACTTGGAGTGCAGTAAGTGGTCCTATATACCCAAAGTGTTTCTTCAACACAAAAATGCAAATCCCTTTTGTATTTAGCCACTATTTTTTGCAATAAATTGTACAATGTTTTATTGAAAACTTGGACGAGTCCATTGGCCGAAGCATAGTGTATGGAAGATTTATGTTGCTTGAACTTAAAATTCTCGTATAGCTTGTGCATCAAACTATTACAAAAGTGCTTGCTGTTATTCGTGATGATATATCGAAGAATGTTATATCAATAGATAATGTTTTCACATATAAAATCAATGATATTTTCCTTCTTTACTTCTTTTAATGCTATAGCTTTTGCCCATTTAAAGAAGTAATCTGTTGTAGCCCAAAATGTAGAGATTCCTAATAGAAGACTTTAGTAGTCCGTTGATATCTAAAACCTATGTATCAAATGGCCATGAAGCAACTATCAGGTCCAATGGTTCAGGAGATTGATGTATATAACTAGCATTAAATTGGCATGTTGAGCATAATCTAAGCAATTTTTCACCATAGTTGTCTAATAATATCCCGTCCTCTTGATGCAAAAATGAAGTTTTGGACTAAATTGATGAGCTCCATAGATGCCAGAATGAGCTTCATCTATTGTTTGTATTGATTCTTCTTGACCTGAACATCTCACACTCCAAAGTGTGATAGCACTAGCATTTTTCTCTAGAGTTAAAGGGTTAAGAGGGGAGTGTACTATAAAATTGTGTTTTGATTTGATTCACCTCCAAAGTCGATTGTCCTATTTAGTTTTTGAGATGATGAATGCTTGATTTAGTCTTATTTCGAAAAGCGAGAGAACAAGATGCAAGAGGCTTAATCATATCTTCTAATAGTATACCTTAAGATAGATTTGGAGGAGGAGGTGCATTGAAAGAAAGATTAGGTTGCCTAACACCTTAATTTTTCCATCTAAAATTAGGGTAATCTCTTTATTCCTCATTGTAAGTGTTAGAATATGGATTATAACATCTTTGAGGCTGATTAGGAAAACCTAATGCATTGGCATATTTATTACCACTAAAATAGAACATGCATTACTAAGATAATCAAGAGAATTACAAAAATTACATAACCTAATTTGTAAATCTTTCCTACCAAAATTAGTTAAATTGTCCAGCTTTTGTTCTAAAATTGTTATATCTACTTCCTCTACCTTCCTTTTTTAGTCATTCTTAGTTCTAAATGATTGGGTGTTTGCCACAATATTTGAAATTAAAGACCTAGTAGCTTGTGGGGTTTTATCCGCAAGGACACCACCACTAACTACGTCTATCATTACCCTATCATTAAATAATAGACCCTTACAGAAAAATTGCACAAGAAATTGGTTATTGATTCGATGATGAGGACAGTGAGCATAAAGTCTTTTGTATCTTTTCTAATAATCATATAATGACTCACCATTCAATCATCTTATCTCACAAATTTCTTTTCTGATTGATGCATATTTTTTCAAGAAAAAGACACTGCATTGTTAACCAATTATTGATAGCACTAGTAGGTCAGTTATATAACCAATCCTTAGTTCGTTCTTGCAAACTAAATGGGAATGCATGTAACTTTATTACTTTACCTTAAATACCTTCTAGTTTCATATTAGAGTACACAATATGAAATTGTTTTACATGCCTATGTGGATCTTTCCTTTTTAACCTATGGAAAGATGACAATAATTAAATAAACCTCAGATGCAATTTGAATACAATAATGACTTTAGAGAAAACAATACATAAGGGTTTGTCATTAAGAATAGGGGCAACAAGTTCTTTGAGAGAAAGATTTGGATTCTTGTTAAGTAAGAGTAGGGAAAAAATTCACCAATTGAGCTTTTTTAGGTTTACAAATTGTAAAAAATTCAAATTTAGGAGAAGTATTGCCCTCCAATGGAGCTACTTCTTCACAAATCCTTATCTTCTTTGGATTTGACTTCTTAATCTTCTTATTGTCTCCTTTGCCAACCATCTTTCCACTTCTAAGATGCATACACTAAGATGAAACAATCTACAAAACTAAAAGGAATTAAAAGTAAAAAAGAAAAATTTAGCATCGAAAGAATTAATCAAAGACCAGTCAAAAGATTATTAATGATTAACAAATTAAATCATACCTCTTTAATACATAGTATTGAATAGTAAGGATCGATCCCATGAGGAACCTTCAAATTAATCACAAAGGAAAGGGCAAATTGTCTTAATTATATGAATAATCTTTTGAAATACTAATCCTAATTGATTCCAATGATTAGTTAAATAGAAAAATTGGGAGGGGGGGAGGGGACAATTAAGAAACTAACAATTATGATTACAAAAGAATTAGAAAACTAACTAAATAAGAATAAGAAACAATAATAATTAAACAAATTAGGAAACTAACTAGTCTTAGCAATATATCTTGAAATTAAGTTAGGAAAATTATCACAGACGTAATTATCCTATAGCACTTAGTTTTAGGATTCATGCTTAGCACCTTAAATCTCTATCCTTGCCAAATTAGATTAACTTTACTTAGCATCATAAATTATTCTCTCATCCAATTCTTAATCTAATCTAACTTGATTAACTAAGTGCATAGCGCCAATTAGATTGTCTTAAACTAAAACAAATTAATAAGTATATTAAAGCATCCCCAATATCAAATCACACATAATAATAAGTTTCAATCATATGAAACTTGAATCATAAATTCCTTATCAATCTAATCAACCCATCAGCTGCAACTTAATTAAATCAATAAATGCTACTTGTAGAAAATCAATCAAGGCTAAACACAAGTGACATCAACATAATTGATGAAGATGGAATTAAGAATTTCATAAATACTCAAGAGATAATCTTTATAAAATCTAAGTTCAAGACTTTAATTCAAGAATCTCAAAACTTCAAAACCAATAATCAAAACAACTCCTAAAAACATAAAGAATTCTAGTTATTTGAACATAGAAAAATAGAGGAATTCAAAAACAAGAAAAAAAAAAAAAGAGAGATCAATTGAATGATAGAACTTGGTATGCTCACAATCTCATTCCATTCCTTGCCTCTGGAATTTGATTTCACCTTAAATCTTTCTTTTTTTTATATTTTATGTTTCTCATTCAAAAGAATGAAAGGATTATGAATTATGCTAAAGTTGTTTGAAGTACAACACCATAAGATCCTTTAAATAACTTTTCTACCGATTTAGGGCTAAAATCTTGAAGGTGTGCATGGCTTGCACATATGACCGTGCATGATGTTGTGCAGCCTTGCACAGTTTAGCTCTTTGACATTGGCATGACTTATGGTATGACCGTGAATTACTTCTGAGATTTGAGATTTAACTATGTTTGGCATGGTTTGATGCATGGTTTGTATTTGGTCGTGCACTTCCATTATAACACGTTTAAAAACTCTTCAAATCTCATTCTTTGTCCATCTAAAGCATTTGGCTATCATCCACTCATCCTAATTCATCTTTTAAGTTTATGTTTCACTCATTTTTTTTCCAAGAGTACCAACAAACATATAAGAACCTAAAAATGAGTAGAAACCGCCCTAATCACACAAAAGATCATACAAAAAATAGGTAAAATAGGACATAAAAATATGACACTTTTGTACTTATAAGCAACTGTTGCAATGTCACTCATATTTTTCTAATATTGAGTAACACTATTAGTAGGAGTTTTTTTCCTGGAAGCTCCTAGCAATATCATAATCAATTTTATTCACAGTAACTACTAATCTTGATGCTAATTCCCATTTATCAATAGCTTCTTTTTATGTGAGTAACATAATCTAAATTCAAATATATTGCAATAGGATTAATTGTTTTAAGCTTCATTTTATATAAAGAAGTATATTCTTGTTCATTATATACATTTTGATTTAATGTACTAGCAACTCCAGTGTATCCTGTAAGAGAAGGTCTTACTAAAGTAAGAGCTTTAGAGCTAGATTGAGGAATATAATTTATGTTGGTATTTTTAGGGATTATCTCAGGTTTGATATCGGGTTTAATATTAACTATATCTAATTGAGATAATTAATTTCATAATCGTTCTATTTTATATTCTAAACCAAAATTAAAATTATCAATTTTAATTTTAGACAAATTTTCAATAAGAAATCTTTCATGTGGAGGTACCTTAGACAAATCTTGTTTTGGTTAAGGTATTAATATTTCTTCTATTTTATCTATTTGTTTACATAAGGATTGATAACCCATAAAATCATTTTTTGAAGTTCAATACATCTTGCACAATTTTGAAATTTTTAGGCTTGGTTTTATAAGTTTTATCCATGTTTTTCTAAATGATTGTGCTTATAAGCTATATCTAGATGAGCTTCTTTATATTCTTTTTTAGCTTTTCTTAATGTTTCAATAGTTTCACTTTTCTTGTGTCTTTATCATTTTGCTTTTTTCTAGATGACAGTTAGCTATAACTACCGCTATGAATCTATGCTCGTAATAATCTGTTAAGGATTTATACTATTCTATTTAACATTTTAACATATCTATTCTTAATAATAGAGATGCACTAACTAAGCAATTACTCATTAATCTTCTAAATACGTCCAATTACTATCATTATGCATATACAATTATAATTATAAAATATGATGGAATGATATTATCTATGAAATACTACACACACAGAGAGAAATATATATGTGTGTGTATATGTGTGTGTGTGGATATTAAATTGTCAAATTAAGACTAATAAGTAATTTCTATCTTTTGATTTCATAATATATATTTTCAATTATCACATTACTACTAATAGATAATTAGCACTTTTGATTTAATAGATAATTTTATCTTTTTTTTCGTTCTCTCGAATATAAGTTAATCTTGTTTAGTCTCTTCCCATCTTCTAAAAACTTATTTTTCTCCTATTATAACATCATATCCTTCCATCTATTTTTTAAGTTATTTAACAATGACATTGAAATTTAATATTTTAAAACACAATAAAATAATTTCCTACGAACAAATAAGTAATAAAGCTATATTTTTCTCATTTTGGTTAGTAATGATTTATCTAAATTTAGTATGTTCATTAAAATTTTTATTTTTATTCTTACTTTTTGAAGTATATGTTATTATACATCCATGTATAACACGAGTTTAAGCTAGAAATAATTTTAGGTTAAAGAAGTAAAACTAAAATTATACAATTATTAAAATGGCCTAATTCATCTTTATTTCTCGTCTTAAATACTTTTGTTATTCATCTTTATTTCTAGTCTTAAATACTTTTGTTTTATTATATGCAATTACTCTACTTTTTATAGGAGAACTTTAGACTTTTCAAGAGAGAAGTTCAAAAATTCTCACAAACCTTACTTACCGTAAGTTACATGATTTTAGATAATACAAATATATATTTCTTAGCAAAGTTATGCTTAGATCAGATTGTCACCATGCTTTTTATGTAAGCAAAGTTGAAACGTTAAGAATATTTTATTCATTACCATTATTTTCGTCATTTTGATTTTGAACTTTATTCTCAAGGCTACTGGTTTCATCATTAGTGTATGTCTATAGCTACGTCGAGATGATTCATCATTAGAAGATATCTAAAGAACCTTGGTTAGTTTCTTTATTGATATTGTTTATAAGCATCGTGTTAAAGAATTTTGATGAATTATTAGCTAATATTCCTATAACCCTCTAGAGTAGTAGCGAGAGTTGTTCATACATTGGCAGGCCCTAACCTATTCTAAATTTACTAGAAATAGGATCCTTAGACCTGAAACCTAGCCAGTTATTAGATATTTAACCCTAATATACTTTCCATCTCCTTATAAACATCCTTGTTATAGTTATTGTGATTACATAAATTTTTGGTTCAATTTTTATACTCGAGACTATATACCCATAGTTGATTCATGCATTATAGTGAAGAAATTATAGATACGCTCCCTCGATAGTTCTATGATTGGTAATTATAGTTTGGAGGAAATAATACACTATTAAAAAAAAGGCAACTTATCAACGATTTAATTGAGTTTAGCAATGGATTAGCGACGGAATGAAAATCCGTCATTAACAGCGACAGATTTGCGATGACCACTTAATTGATGATATTATAATTAGATTTGTAATTAAAGGTGATTGCTAAGTCATCGCTAATTTTGCGATGACAAAAAAAATTATTTAAAATTTTAATTAATTTAACGATGAATTTGCAACAGTTAAAATTTTTTATTTAAAAAAAATTTAATTAGGCGACTCGAACATAGCTAACTAGACCAACTAGCGCCCACCAAGAATATTATGAGATTCTGTTGGACATGGGACTCGAACCTGTGTTCTTGTTGTGGGGGAGCACGTTCTCCACCACTAAGCTATTGATATTCTTATAATTTTTTGTGCTATATATTAATTATATAGTATATTTTTTTATGGATTAGCAACGAATTTGCAAGGAATTTGCGACAGATCAACAACGACTCAATTTTCTATCATAAATCTATTGCAAATTATTGATAGATTAGCAAATGCTCGCATAAAAATAAATTAATTTTAGAATTTTAAAATTCCACAGCAAAGTCGTCGCTAATTAGTGATGAACTTTAATTTTCTTTAGTGTTAATTTATAATTAGATGAATTTGTCGCAAATCCATCGCTAATTGCGATGAATTTTAATATTCTTTAGTTTTAATGTATAATTAGATGAATTCGTCACAAATTCATTGCTAATTAGCGACGATTTGGGAGGAATTTGTAACGGATTTTAATTTTTTTAATTTTAATTTATGATTAGATGCATCTATCGCTAATTAGTGACGAATTCTTGGCCGTCGCAAATATGTCGTTAATTAGTGAGGAATTTGCCACAAATTTTAATTTTCTTTAGTTTTAATTTATGATTAAATGAATCCATCGCAAATATGTCGCTAATTAGTGATGGACTTGCAACAAATAGTTGAAAAATCCAAAAAAAAAAATTATTTTCAGAATTTGGTTTTCCATCGCCATGCCTTCACAACTTAGCGATGGACTCTTATGCCGTCGCTATTCTGTCGCAAATTAATGATGGAAAAAAATTCGTCACTAAACTACATTTTTCCTATGGTGATGAAGTATTTTCAAATTCTTTCAAAATAGTATTTCTTATATATGTGACCGAAGTATAGATTACTCGTATGACAATACACATACAGTATTACAAATTATTTTGTAGAAGAAGAATTTTTTATGTTATAGGATGGAACTTTTGCTTCCACTAGACCAATGAAAGAAGTAAAACGTATTTCTTAAATACTAGTAATAATTTATGGATAGAACTTTAAGCTAGTAATAATTTATGGTAAAAGAAGTAACACTAAAGTTGCACAATTATTAAAATGACCTAATTCATATTTATTTCTAGTCTTAAATATATATTTTTTATTATATGCAATTACTAATTAACATTTTATAGGATAGCTTTAGACTTTTCAGGAGAGAAGTTTAGAAATTCTCACAAGCCTTACTTGCCATAAATTACATGATTTTAGATGATGCAGAGATATATTTCTTAGCAAAGTTATGCTTAGATTAGATTGTCTCCATGCCTTCTAAAAGGAAAGATTTATAACGAGATTACCTCTATTATTTGCAAACAAGATTACATAGAAGTTTAGAAGCAGTTATGAAGGAGAAATTACTTATGACAATCTAACATATGGCGACGTATTTAATTATGTAAGGATGATAGGTTTGGAACTATGAACCAATATTAAGTTAAAATAAAAAATAAAGAAAGAACATAATATTACTCAAACAGAATTAGGAATCTTTTGTCAGGACTTTGGGTTTTTTAACTATTCTAAAATAATAGATATTTGAGTTTACCAAGAAAATAGCATAATAATAGAAATAAAAATCAATAGAATTAGGTTAGTAGATTATAAATGTTGTTTGTAATAGCAAAGTAGATAGACATAATAGTGTTGAAAACTTACAAGATTATTTGTAAAATTCTTTATTCTTATTGATAGAGAGAATTCTTTACAATAGATATGTTAGGGATATCCCCTAAGAAATTTGTGCTTGTACTATTGTCATCTTGAATGTTAAAATATGAAGTTTCTCTTGCCATAAATAGTGTATTTTGTTGTATGGTCATTAAGTATGTGACTTAATAGTAAAACCTTATAACAAATAACATAACTATTCTTAAACTGTCCTTAATCGATTATTATTGGTAAAAAAAAATAATAAACCAAGATCAGCATGTCTATTACGTGATGACTATATTTTATTGGTCATGGATATATGGAATATTAAGTTAAAACATAAATAAATATTAAAGAATACTGCACTGGACATGATCCACTATGAGAGTACTTCATGGGACAGGTTATAAGTACTTTCTCTCTAAATAACGATATTCTAAATCCTTCGACTTTAATTCATTATAGTTTCCTACTTGATAGATTCTATATCTTGATGTTATCTTAAGTTGTTCTTAACCAAATGATTAATAAGACTACTGTTGACTATTGAATAAGTCAGGAAAAAGAATATGAATAATAGTAAAGGAATTTGTCCTTCTCATTATTAAGAAAGATATCTATAGGTCTCTTAATGAGTTAAACTATTAAAATGTATGGGAATAGATTAATAAATAGATAATTGATATTATTTGTTTTCAGTTTACTTGGAGATCAAGAAATAGTTGATTAAGGTATCTAATGATGACATAGTCTATACCTTATGTTTAATCAGGATATCATATGACAAAAGGACTAAAAATCAAATTGTGATTTGGTTCAAAAAGATCACCAATCTTCATTTTAACCTGGATCGTTATAATGCTTTGTTAGAAACCGTTATAAATACATTTTGGATACACTTACCGGTGTTAAATGAATCTATAAGGTCACATATTAAGCGAGTAATTTAAATTGTTTTTCTAGTAATCAGATTCGATGTATTTGAAAATGTGCCACTACAAGAAAGTCAGCAAATTGCGATGGATTTTTGCGACGGACAAAATCCGTCACAAATTTGCTACGGCTCACCGACGGAAAAAAGGGTTAAGGGATGTAATTGACCGGCCCTTGCAAATCCGTTGCAAAATTAAAGACGGATTTGCGACGGATTTAGAGATTCCGTCTCAAATCCGTCGCAAAATTAGAGACGAATTTGTGACGGAAATTAGTTGCGACGGATTTAAAGATTTCGTCACAAATCCGTCACAACAATTGCGAGGGATTTGCTACGAAAATTATTTTTTAAAAAAATTGAAGAAAAATTTTTTTAAAAAATTGCTTTAACTAATCCGTCGCAAAATTAGAGACGGATTTTCGACGGAAATTATTTGCGACGGATTTAGAGATTCCGTCACAAATCCGTCGCAACAATTGCGAGGGATTTTGCAACGGAAATTATTTTTTAAAAAAAATTGAAGAAAAAAATTTTAAAAAATGGCTCTAGCTAATCCATCTCAAAATTAGAGACGGATTTGCAATGGAAATTATTTGCGATGAATTTAGAGATTCCGTCGCAACAATTGCGAGGGATTTGCAACGAAAATTATTTTTTAAAAAAAATTGAATAAAAAAAATTTTAAAAAAAAATTTGCTCTAGCTAATCCGTTGCAAAATTAGAGACGGATTTACGACGGAAATTACTTGCGACGGATTTAGATATTCTGTTGCAAATCCCTTGCAAAAATTGCAATGGATTTGCGACGGAAATATTTTTTAAAAAAAACTGAAACAAAAAAATTCAAAAAGTTGCTCTAGCTAATCCGTCGCAAATTTAGAGACAGATTTGCAATGGATTTAATGATTCCGTCGCAAATCCCTTGCAACATTTGCGATGGATTTGCAACGGATTGGTGTTTTCTTTAAATTTGCGACGGATTGGTGTTTTCTATAAAATAAAGTTTAAAAAAATTATCGCTGTAAATAATTTTAATCTAAAACATTTAAAGTTACTTATTTAGGCTTTTTTTGTATAATTTTGTATACTATATACACATGAGTGTTCTTATCATAGAATATGTCCATGATTTTCTACTAATATTGCTTATTGTATAAAACATTCTTACATGTTCTTTATAGATAATTTTATAAGTTGAGTAATAAGGAGTTTCATTAATTATTAAGAAAATTTCATTAATATGTGTGTGTGTGTGTGTGTGTGTGTGTGTGTGAATGTGTGTGTGTCTGTGTGTGTGTATATACGTAAATAAAATATTTTGATTAAAATGGTCAAATATTTTTTGTACATTATGTTTTTTTATCTTTAACTTAATTATTCTTGAAAAATAATTGATACGAATTTAAAATAGAATGTAATATTTTTGTATAGAAATATATGTGTGTATTAAAAAAACTTTAAAGATATGATATATATTTTTTCTTTTTTTGATAACAATATCAGTGCAATTAACTATATTACCGTGACATTAATTAATAAGAAAATTTCATTAATTATGTGTGTGTGTGTGTGTGTGTGTATTTATATGAATATATATATATATTTATATATGTATATGAATATGTGTGTGTATCTATACATATAAATAAATATTTGTGTGTATATATAAATATATAATATGAATATGTGTGTGTATATGTACTTCAATATATATGGTGTGTGTGTGTGTGTCTATGTATAAAATATGTATGTATGTATGTATGTATGTATGTATGTATGTATGTATGTATGTATGTATGTATGTATGTATGTATGTATGTATGTATGTATGTATATATATACGTTTGTTTATATATATTTGTGATTATGATTGTATATGTGTGTGTGGGTTATATTGTGTATGAATTTATGTATATATATATTTATATATATTTATATATATACATATATATGTAAAAATCGTTTAATAAAAAAGATAGTATATAAATATACAAAAATATTTTTTTTAATAATATAGTTTTATATTGAATATAAATATACAAATTTTTGTTGTGTATTTTGTGACTAATCTGTAATTATTTGTCACGAAATCACAAAATTACTATTAATTCCTGACAAATTCGTGACATTTTTTTTAATTTTTTTTCCAATTTTTTAAAGATAATCTAAAAAAAATTTCAAACACTTTTTTTCTTCCCCCTCCCTCTTTCTTCCCTCCCCTGCCTGCCTCCCCCTACCCAGATCTGGCTCGATCACCGCGCATCGCCCTCCCCCACAGCCCCCTCTCTTCCTACCACCACCCGCGCCCACCCGCACTACCCTGCGCAACCCCCACCTGCCGCCCCCTACCCGTGCAACCCCCTCCCCCAGCTGTCTCCCCTCCCCTCCCCCCCGGCCAGCCCTCTCCCTCCGCGTGGCCGGCCGACTCTCCCCCTCCCCCGACTCCCCCCCCCGCTCTCCCCCCATAGCTGCAATCCCCCCCTCCCCCGCGACCCCCTTCTCCCCCCCCCCTCCCCACCTTCCGCCAACCACCCCCGGGCCCCCTTCTCCGTTCCCCCCTCCAACCCATCTGCTGACAACCCCCCTTCTCATATATTATTTTCAATTTCTGCCCACAACACTTAAAACCTTCTTCTTCATACTCCAAATTCGGAGCATTCTCCACGAATTAGAGAATCAAGAAATTCAACCAGAGAAGACTAAGGTTGAATCCTCATAGCATATCAGAGGCCTTAGTCATCATTCAACATCGGTCTCCAAAACAAGTAAATATCATTATTTTTTTAAACTCTTACATTTGGTATAATAAGTAGTTCAACGTGATAAAGGGCATGTTTATGTGCTAAGCATGGAATTTTTTATGTGGTATGTGATGTATATTACAAGCAGTGAATTTTGTTAATTGTTAACTACTATGCTCACTATTAATAATATTTACTACTATTGTAATTATTAGTTCTTATTACTTGTTTACTAATAAAACTGCTATTCCATAATATTAATACTTTTATTCATATGTTTATCTAATATTATTATTGTTTATTGCAATTACTATTTATTAAATATTAGGGGGGCAAAAAATTATTTTCAATATTATATTAGCATTACTACTAATATTTGTTTATAACATTATTTTTTAATATAAAATTATTTGATAATAATTACTATTTAACATTTAGTAGTATACTACATGTCAATAATTAACACTTACTATTTGTTAATGGTAAGTTGTGTGAAACCCAGTCAAGACCAACCGTAAAGTAAGGGGGTTGGGATGCATGAAATGAGCTGAAATTTTCCAACTTGTTATATCTTCAAAAGGTCGAAAATTCTAGCTCACATTCCCTCCCAAATGCTACCAGAAAAATGGTCTTTAGGATCAGTTGAAACCTAAAAGTTTTTTGCCCAAATTCGGACTGCACAAGCTGGAGCAAAGCAGGAAAAATTCCTGTACGAAAATCAGCTTTGTGAGCTCCAAACCAAGCTGTTTTCTCCCAGATTTTGTGCAGCACCTTAGCCATGTTTTTCCTCCATAAAGAAGGCTGGAAACCAGCCTTGAATACCCCTGAAATACCCTTCAAAACTCGCTGCAAATCTGCTAGAAATGGCAGACGAAAATTCTGCCAGAAAATTTCTGTTCAGCGAAATTTCTGTGCAGAATTTTTGTCCAGCTTGTTTCCTATTTTGTTCCAACCGAAAACCCCAACCTACTTCTGTCAAAACCTCCCTTAAACCTCCATCAACAGAGCTCCATTGTTCCCTGAAGCTTTTGCACGAAATTCCTTCCATGGCTGACCGAAAATCCCTCAACCAAATCCCTGCAATTTAGCTTGATTACTTTCCAAAATTTCAGCCATCTTGTTTAACAACTTTCCATAAAATTTTGCTCAATTGATCAGACATCTTCTCCACCATTGTGCACCTTAGTTTCAGCCATCACAAGCCTCCTTTAACCAGCTTTAATTCCCCAGAAAACTGCACAATCCAGTCGGCCATAGGAGACTTCAAAGCTGTCCAGAAAAATCAAAATATTCTTAGAATATCTAGTTTCCAAATTCTCTTCCTAAAAATATTCTTCAAGGATTGTAACAACTAACCTTTCCTTTCCCTTCCAAATCAGAGAAATCACTCCCTAAACCCTACAGAATTTCGGCAGCCCCAATTCCTCAGAAAATCGGCAGCTTCTTCTTCTCTCTCTCTCGATTTTCTTCAAGCAACAAGAACACACACACACACATACACACACACACACACACACTACACCAAGAACACCTACTCCTTCTCCACACCTAATACCCCTCCAAACCACTTCAAACCCTCGCGAAAATCTCCAGATTTGATCTACTCCTTGTTGTGCATCCATCAACACCCTTATTAACATCAAACTCCACAAATCATCTTGCTACTTTGGATCAAAAAGCAGAAATTTCTGTGAAGAACAAGAACATCTTCAAGGTAAACTTATTCTAACAACTTCATCCTCTTCAAACTTAATCTCTAATGAAAACCTATATGAATAAGCATGCTAATGATCTCTTCTCTCTCTCTCTCTCTCTCTCTCTCTCTCTCTCTCTCTCTCTCTCTCTCTCATGGACCGAAATTCTCTCTCTTGGCCGAATGGTCTCTTCCTCCATGGCCATGCTTTCGCCACCTTTCTTGAACAAGATTAGCCATCTAGGAGTTGAGATCTTCTCTAAACTCCTTCAAGTCATTCATCAATCAAGTAAGTACCTTCAATCCTCTTTTTAAAATTTAGAATCATGTCTCTAGGTTGATGAATGGCGATGGGTTTGTGTATGTGATGTTGTTGATTGAAGCATGAGTATATGTATGATTGTGAAGGAGATGGGATTTATGCATGGAAGGATTATATTGGTGGATTTAATGATGAGTTGAGATTTGATGCATGTCATAGGTAGTATTTGTGATGAAGCATGCTAGAGATTATGTCACCATGGGTGAATAGGATTTATGTGCATGATTAGATTTTGAAGCCATGATCATGTTTATGCTAGTAGAGGTTAAATCATGTAATAATAAATTTAGATCTATGCCTATGTGCAAGACTTGGATGATTTGATGAATTGAAGGATTGAGTATGTTATTGATTATGGTTGACCATGGAATCTTGATCATGATCTAGTTGTCCCTAAGCAAATTTTATTTCATAAATAAAATATTTACTAATAATTTTTGCTAGAGAATTTTGAAAACCCTAGGAATGGTAGATTTGGAATTATAATATATGTAAAGGATATTTTAGTCAAATAAATAATGATTTTTCTAGAAAATAAAATAAATAAATATTATTTAAAATAAAGCAAATTAATTAAAGCCCTTATGAAAAAGATTCATACTTAATAAAATATTTACTAGATCAAAACCCTTAAGGATTTACTTATTATTTTCCAAGAAAGACTTATTAAATTTAATCTTAACTAGTTTTAGCTATCAATTATTTTCTAACAACTAAACTATCATTAAATCACTATTTTACCTAGTACCACCTATGGCTCTTGATCAAATAAACTCTAAATTTTCGTTAACAAGATTTGAACTTTCAACTTAATAGAATTTATTTCCTAATCCATTAATTATTTTAAATAACAAATTAAACTGAGCTTATAAACCTATTCAATTATTGTTTTGCCTTAAAGCTTGGGGCTCTAGGATCATGGTAGTAGTGAATTGAGTTGATTTAAAATTGAGAAAGTTGATTGTGGCTTGAATCTGATTAAGATTTATATTTGCCCATGTGGGGTTAGGTCATCTGTCCGAAACCTTGTTGTTGTGAGCGAGAATCAGGTAAGCTCCTGCATAAAACCTGATTGATGTGAAATGATTTCCTTATGGCAAGCCAAATGTGGAGTGCAAGGACACTCGGTTATTTGAAAGCAATTGAGGGTTGAATTCATCATTAATTCCAACGCTTAAATTATTTGAAAGTCTTTGAGCAGATTTTTCCAAACTTGAAACTCTTTCTAAAACTAATTTCTCCCAAAGCTTTGGAAACCCTCAAATTGTTATTTTCATGAAGCACAATGCTTTGTTCATTTTGTTCCAAGTGGGGAATGTCGTTGAGTACTCAATAAGGGTGGACCACTAGGACTAGTCTTTGAAGGGTTAGGGTAAGTCTCTCAGCAGGTGGCCACCTCTGAGGGGTGAGCCTTTCCCGGATAAGATGCCAGTTCCAGTGAGTCGTGCCGGTCCGAGCTAGCAGTTTATTTTGTTTCAGTCAAGTGACTGTGTTTTTGCTGGAATGGACACCCGGCGGTTGTTTGGGTATAGAGAAGGAGGAGTATCTTGCCCAATCGGCCGATCACATACTTTTGTTAGTCTGCACAACATGTTAGGCATTTTAACCGGTTATGGGGCCCAAAGTGTGGTAACCTGTATCCCTTTCTTTCGAGTGGTTGATTTCATTACTTATGTATGGCTAGAAGAGCCAAAACACCACTCTTGCTTTTGACTAATGTTTATTGCTTGCCAATGTTCTCTTATAAAGATTTCACACCTTGCATCCATGAACTGTTTCCACTAAACACCCAAAGCACACACGGACTTACTGAGATTTCTGTCTCACCACCTTTTATCATGATTTCAGGTTGATCCTGTTGTGGGTGAGTAGCTACCTTGGAAGAGAATGTGTCTTTTGATTTTATGTATTGCTTTGGGGAGACGAGAGTGGATGATTTTAATTATGGTTTTTGTTTTGGAATTTCATGGATGTACTTTTGAAGTATTTTGGGTTGTAATAAATTCTTTTTAGTTGGAGTATTGTTTATTTCAGTAATTTTATTTGTAACCTAGTTATAAAGACCCTTTGTCCTTTGGACGGGGCGACATCCCGGCCCTGGCAGGCCTAGGTTTTCCGGGGTGTTACAAGTTGGCTACCAACAATACCAACTGCATCTTTTTTTTCTTTTTTTTTTAACTTATATGAATGGATCCCCATGAGTGATGGGTTATCATTCCTCATGAGTGATAGGTGATCATTCCCCATGGGTAATGGGTGATTACCCTTACATTAGTTATATTAAATAATTATTTTGACAGTTAATATATATTTTTTTTAATGTTGTTGATTTTGTGGTGGTTTGGTGCCTAGAAACATCCAGTATATAGGGGAAACTCTGCCGAAATTCCTAATGAATTTTGTAGTGGTGGTTGTGTTTATGGTTTTTGGTTTAACATTAATTTTGATTGTTAGTTGGTGGCTAAGTTGGTTGATGCTTCATGGTTTAAATTTAGTTGCTTATTGAGGTATTGTCAGAGAGGTTAATAATTTTAAATATGTGCTAAGTATATTGCGTGTCTATATAAACATGATTGGGAAACCGATTGGTGTTTTGCGATGATGGTTCACCATCACAAGCCCACGTATGATGCACGATAAAGAAGTATATATAAATTACTAAAAAAGTATTTCATGAAACATGTAGTTGGCTATTCAGGTATTTATAATTGTTGTTTAAAGTAACATGAAGATGATTACCCTTAAGCTTTCCTAAACCTTTTACACAAACATGCATAAACTCACAGTTAAACCTCTTTGTCGCATAATATGTTGAATGTATAGATGGAAGATTGCGGTTGGATGTATAGAAGGCGGTTGCCCGGTAAAGGGTTTACTACTGAATTTGAGCAGGGGGTGCAAGGATTTATTGCGTTCGCTTTATCGAATTCTAAGTCTGGTAAAATCAGATGTCCTTGCACAAAATGCAAGAACATGAAATTTGACTCTTCGGACCAAGTTGAGATCCACTTGTACAGATATGGGTTTGTTAGCAACTACCATCAGTGGATTTGTCACGGTAAACCTTACTATGTAAATCAAAGCATGTCTATCCAACATCTAGTACAGTTCAAGTTGATTCAGGTTCTAGAAATCCGTATCTGGAAATGATCATTGATGCGACGGGCCCTAATTTTAATTTGGAAAGACCGTCGTATGAGCAAGTTGAAGAACCTCCTAACACGAAAGCGCAGAAGCTTTATGATATGCTGGGGGCAGTAGAAACTCCCATATGAGAAGGCTGTACGAACCACTCGGTGCTTTAGTTAGTTTCAAGGCTACTAAATGTTAAGTCTGAAAATAAGGTATCTTATAAAGCTTTTAACCAAGTTATGCAGCTTATGAAAGAGGTGGTTCCAAGTAGTAATAAGATACCTGATAACTTTTATCAAATGAAGAAGTTAGTATTTAGGTTGGGGTTGCCTGTTCAAAAGATAGATGTATACAGTAATGGATGCATGCTTTATTGGAAGGACGATATCAATTTGAAAGAATGCAAATTTTGCAGACATGCTCGGTACGTGCCTAGAAAATGTCAAAAAAAAAAAGAAGGGTTAGGCTCGAGATCCCTTTGAAAAAAATGTACTACTTTTCGATTACACCAAGGCTGCAGAGGTTGTATGCATCTAAAACTACAGCTAAACACATGAGTTAGCATGCAAAGGCTAAGGTCGAAGATGGAAACATGAGCCATCTGAGAGATGGTGAGGCTTGGCAGCACTTTGACCAGATTCATCCAGATTTTGCAAAGGAAGTTCGAAATGTGAGATTAGGACTTTGTACTGATGGTTTCTCGTCGTTTAGCATGTCAGGAAAGCAGTATTCATGTTGGTCAGTTATTGTCACTCCTTATAACCTTCCACCATGGTTATGCATGAAAAATCCTGTGATGTTTTTAACAATCATTGTACTGGGACCAAATAATCTGAAACATAAAATTGATGTTTATCTTCAACCATTAATAGAAGAATTGAATCATTTGTGGACTGAAGGTGTTGCTACATATGACATAACAAAGAAACAAAACTTCCAGATGCGTGTTGCACTAATGTGGACTATTAATGACTTTCCTGCCTATGGAATGATGAGTGGATAGAGCACAGTTGGAAGATCAACGTGTCCATATTATATGGAGAGGTCAAAGTCTTTTCATCTACAATATGGTGGTAAACACTCATGGTTTGACTGCCACCACCGCTTCTTACCCATGGATCACCCATTTCGACAGGATACAATATCATTTAAAAGAGATAAGGGCTCTGATATTTTACAACATATTCTACATCCCACTGGGGATGACCTACAGAGCAGTGTTTGTCAATATTCGAAAATAACAGAGTCGGGAAGAGAACTTGGGAGATTGGAAGGTAGATATGTGAGTCATAATTGGGCTAAACGGAGTATTTTTGGGGATTTGCCCTATTGGCAAATGCATTTTGTTCGTCATAATGTTGACGTAATGCATAATGACAAGAATGTGTTCAATAATATCTTCAATATAGTTATGGATGTGAAGGGCAAGACTAAAGACAATCTGAAGGCCCGTCGTAACGTTGAAGTATATTGCAATAGGCCAGAACTACATGTGTGTAACGTCGGAGAAGGGAGGATAGCAATACCTAAGGCATGTTTCACGTTGACGGTAGAACAAAAGAAAATGTTGCTTGAGTGGTTGAAAGGACTAACTCTTCCAGATGGTTTTGAGAGGTAGTTGTCATTTTCCAAATTATACTACGGTTAGCTGTAGTCATTGCATAATACTTATTTAGTATCATACTTTGAATTATGCAAGGTTCTTGTTTCATTTAAAGTTAAAGGTGAAAAACAAGGCACGAGTAGAAGGGTCAATTTGCAATGCTTATCTTGTTGAGGAAACATCTACATTCTTCTCCTATTTTTTTGAGGCATATGTGTGGACAAAACATGTATCCATGGCTCGCAATGATGAAGGTGTAGTCGGGCAAGAAGTAGATGAAGCTTTGTTGTCAATATGCAATATTTATGGGAAGATATTAGGAAAGATTCAAACCCAATTCCTCTCTTATAAAGAATACAAAGTGGCAAGAAATTATATATTACTTAACTGTGAAGAGGTCCAACCATATATTAGGTGAGATGCTTGCCCCTCTGTTGATATTAGAAATAAGATCCATTAGTAATTGTATCATTTTATTTTCTACAGTGAGTTCACATCTCGTTTACAATCTTCAATCCCAAACATTTCAAAATTGGATATACAAAGAAGGATAGAGAATGAGTTCGCATGATGGTTTACAGATTATGTCTGCTCTTCAAAAATCAGTTAAATTTCTTTACACGTGAACATATGTTGTTAGTTAATGTATATCTACCTGAACATTTCATATGCTTGATAGGTGAACGATCCACAAAACCATGTGTCAGATATATGTTTGAAGAATCTTTCTTGGGGACCTTTAAGAAAAGTAAAAACATATACTGGGTACATTACTAATGGCTATAGATTTCACACCCATGAACACGCCGAAGGAAAGAAAACAATGAATTCTAGAGTTTGTGTTAAGGGGGGTGAAAACAACTCAATAGTGAGTGATTATTATGGGGTTCTTAAAGAGATTGTTGAAGTAGAGTTTCCTGGTAATCCATCACAAAAAGTTGTCCTTTTTAAATGTGATTGGTTTGATCAAACAACAAATCGCGGTGTTAGAATACATAAGGAGTATAAGATTGTTGATATTAATTGCAAGATGAGCTATCCAAAATACGATCCATTTGTGTTAGCTCAATAGGCATCTCAAGTGTACTATGCCTTATATCTAGGATGCAAAAGACCAAGATCCGATTGGTTAGCTGTGTGTAAAGTAAAAGCTCGACATGCGATTGATGCACCTGTGATTGATAAAGCTTACCAAGAAAATGTGGATATTCACAATGCAATGAGCATTTCCTTAGTTGTTGATCTTGGTCCCTTAGCTCATGAATCGGGCACAAGTGATTTGTTGGATGTTCAAGAAGAAGGATTACTTAGGGATACAAATGAACTCGAAGATGAAGATGAAGACAAAGACGAAGATAACTGGAATACAAATAGTACGACAGAGATGGAAGAAGAAGAATATATATCAGAGGATGACTCGAGTGATTAAAGTACATTTATTATACATTTGTGATGTAAAGTTTAAATAATTCATGATGGTTGCTTATATTGTTGATCAATAATCTATGTTAAAATTTCATGTTTTACTAATTTATTGGATGATCAATTATTATACCATTTTTTGTCCTTGTTATTAGTTTAAATATAGTTAAGTACGAGTCAATGCTAACTATTTTATTTTCCACAGGTGTTCTTTGCCTTTCCATAGGTATGCTTCTTCTTTTTTTTTTTAAATACAGTTAAGTTTTAGGGGAGATTCTAACTATTTTCTTTTCCATAGGTGTTCTTTACCTTTCCACAGGAATACTTTTTTTAAAAAAAAATACAGTTAAGCATAAGTCAATGCTAACTATTTTCAGATCAACAAGTGTTCTTTGCTTTTCCAAAGGTATATTTTTTTGTTTAATATATGAATTGAATCCCACGAGTGATGGGTAATCACTCTCCGTGAGTGATGGGTGATCACTCCTCCTGGGTAACGGGTGATTACCCTTAAGTTAATTGTTGTTGTTGACATTGACTTCTTATTATAGATGTCTTCTTTGTTAGGATATAAAACCTGTATAAAAGAACACACATTTCATTATCTAATGGCTTTGATCCATTGACAAAGGAAGAATCATGCACTCGCCCTTCAAAATGCTTGGAAAATGTTAGACTTATGCGCAAGAATGAAGCCATTTTGAAATAAAGAAAAAATAACAAACCTTTTCTTTCTCAAGTTGTATAAATTGCCAAGTTTCTACATATTTCAGTTTATCTATTGGCAGTTAATTTTTTATTATGGAGAATGTGTTCTTTGATACAGGCTTTGTTGTACATGTTTTGTATGTTTAATGTATTGATGATACTTGGAATATGTTTGAATGTGGCATTAATGCCTAGAAAATGACCATTTTATAGGGGAGAATATGTCAATTTTTTTTATAAATTTGCATTTATAACTTGTTCTACATATATATTACAAATATGTTTGAAATTTAAATAAATTTATTTCAAAATTAGGATGTCTGGCGATGGACAGTCTTCTGGAGGTGCTGCAACGGACCAACATACCCATCCTCCTGGCACCTTATCACCATCACACGCACGGCGCCTCTCCATACCACGAACAATTTCTAGTTCACCTTCACAATCAAGAGGTGCTTCTCCAGCAGACGCTCCTACTTCTACATCACACCATATAGGATCACAGGCCACAGATGGCCGACCTATGATAAGATGGGTGTGTAATTTATAGTATGTTGAATGTTTTCCAATTCAGTATATCCTCTTTAACAATCATATTACTTTCCTTTCTGGTTATACAAAATAGGTTTGCTGGTTCAGATAAATGTGTGAGAGAGATTCAAGGCATATTCAAGAAACAATTCAATGGTTCGTACGCTACATATTCACATGTCCCAAAGTGGTTAGATGAGTGGGGAGTATGTTTCTTTTACTTTCTTACAAATTTAATCTCATGTATATGTTATTGAAACTTATATGCTCAGGTGTCATTTGTTGTATTTGCAAACAAATTTACTTTAAACTGTTAATTTAAACTTTAACGGCGATGGTTTACTATATTTGCAGAAGTTATTTCGTTGGGCTCCTGAGCATGGTCCCCAGATACGGAGAAATTGGGAAAGGAAGTGTGCAAAAAGGCTTTTCGATACTTTGTCGAAGACCTGAAAGAGCACACCTGCTAATTTGTGTCCAACTTGGATTGATCCAACTAATTGGTCAGAGATGAACAAACATTGGTTGGATCCCAAGTATCAACAAGTCGTGCAGTCTACAAAGCAAAATCGGTCTCATAGCGGTATCACTCACACAGGAGGTTCCATCACTTTCATTGAGCATGAGGAACGCATGGTAAATTCAATTTTATTAACTTTTGTATATTTCATAATTGTCAGAATCATGCACTCGCATTCGAAATGATATTTTTTTTTCTATTAATTTAACTGCAGAGGAGACGTGAAGGGGACACATTTAGCTATCTGGACATGTTCAAAAAACTACATATGTTCCAGAACGAGGAAAGACAGGGTCAGTTTGTGGGCGAGCATCCGCAGAAGATATTGGTAAAAATAATTTATTCTTACATTACTTATTGTAATAGGTCTTCTTTTAATTTTTATAAACTCACGTTATTTCAAGAGGAGGCAAATGTCACCAAGGAGCACTACTCTCAAATGAAGTCTAGTGGGTCCGTCGACTCCGTTGCTATGCCAAATGACAAGGCCATTATCATTGAGGCAGCTGGCGGATTCAACAAGGGTCGTGTCTACGGATTGGGATCAGAGGCTACTCACATTAAGGAGCAAATGCATGCATCTCATTTATTAGGATCATCTTCATCCACTCCTATTGATGTTGACTAGATAGTTGAGACTAGGGTTCAGCAAAGGATTCAGGAGGTTGAGGATCGATGGAGGCATCGAGAGAGGAGTCGCGAGGATAAGTACAAGCGTCGTGAGGAGAGGATTAAGAAGAATTTTGAACATAAAGTTGCAGGAATCACTTCTTGGATGGCAGTTATGTCCGAGAAGATGGGAATTGCTATGCCACAGCTGTATTCGATATTTGAGGACGAGGACATGGATGAGGATGAGGACGAAGACGAAGACGAGGATTTATTTGTTTCCCCACCTGATCATTACCTCGGTCCTAGTACTGGGTTTGATGGTCCTCCCACTCCTCCTTCAGCTAGTACTCCTAATCCTTTAGCTACATGATTGTATTTTAAACATTATTTATCTATTGTGATACTTATATGTATACACATGTTTGGATTGTTGTAGTTTTACTTTATGATTTGGCATGCAATTTATTATTGGTTTCGAAATTTTATTTATTTTATTAGTTTTACATTACAGATTTGATATTTATGAGAAAAATTGCTTAAATATTTGTCACGGGTTTTCTAAAATTAATTTATTTAAAATTAATTTTGACAAATTCGATCTTAACTTGCAACGGATTTGCGATGGATTTTTTTTATTTTTTTTTAAATTGTAATTATTCCATCGCAAATTCGTAGATGGATTTTTTTTATTTTTTTTATATTGTAATTATTCCGTTGCAAATCCGTAACAACTTGCTATGGATTTGCGACGGATTTTTTTGTTGTAATTATTCCGTCGCAAATCCGTAGCAATTTGCGACTGATTTTTTTATTTTTTAAATTGTAATTATTTCGTCGCAAATCCGTAGCAACTTTCTACGGATTTGCGATGAATTTTTTTATTTTTTTAAATTGTAATTATTCCGTCGCAAATATCGCAAATTCGTACCTATTTGCTATGGATTTGCAACGGCATCTTCCACATTTATTTTAATTTCAAAAAATCTCATTGCAAATCCCTCTTAAGTTGCAACGGATTTGCAACGGATATTTTTTTGTTTATTTTAAATATGTAATTATGCCGTCGCAAATCCGTAGCTCTTTGCTAGGGATTTGCAACGGAATTATTTTTCACTGTATATTATCCGTCGTAAATCCATAGCAATCTGCTACGGATTTGCGACGGATATTTTTCCATTTTATTTTTATCCATGAAAATATTTCGTTGCAAATCCATCACAACTTGCTACGGTTTTACAACGGATTTTTTTCACATTTTATTTTATTTTTCAATTATTCCGTCGCAAATGTGTCATTATTTGCGACGGATTTAATTTTCCGTCGCTGTTTGCGACGCTCTTATTTGAGACGGCCTAATCCGTCGCAACACTGGATTTGCGATGGATTTGGCCGTCGCAAATAGCGTTTTTTTTTTTTTTTTGTAGTGTGTCTAGGTTTATTGTATTTAGGAAGATATACAAATTCAATGTTTCTGAATGATGTCCAGGTTCTTTGTATCTGGCATGATAGATTAATCCGTAAACTACTAAGATTATCTAAGAAGCTAACCCTATTTTTTTGGAATTTGATTTCAAATAAGATATGATAAGATATCGAAAAAGATTGATGAGAAGAAGACTCCCAGACGTTTTAGAATTTTTTGATATCTAGAACTCAACCATTCGACTATCTCTCTCTACTTCGTTTTTCCTTAGAATAGATAACTAAAGGAAAAATTCTTCAGAAATAGATAACGTCCTTAACCCTAGGCGCTAGCACTCCTCAGTTTCAAACTTAGTTTGCCCTGTGCAACCTATAGAGGGCATTCGCAAGAGGTAGCACATGTGGCTTGCTCTAAAAAAGATAGTATTTTACGAAACCTTCAAGATATGATATTCTAACCTAATCAGTTTTGTTGTTTAACTTAGATCTTAAGTATTTCTAGAGGATGGTTTCATATTTTGGAGTTCTCGAAATTTTAACAGGATGCTGTCTCTAATATAATAGTTGACTTATTTATAGCAGTCAGAACTCAAAAAACTGTACATGAAATTAATATTTGTTACAAATATGAAAAAACTTTAGTAAAGTAATAGAGTCTAGCCATGTGAATGACATTCATCATGTCTGCAAACTTCAGAACTTTATCTAAATATGTATTCTAATTATGAAGAGGGGAATGATTTGTTTTTACAAATTTTTAATGCATTTTTTCTTGTTTTTTTACCCTTTTATAAGTTTTTAATTAATGGTTTAGATTTAATGGAAGATATTTATTTTTTTATGAATGATGATTCAAATCTCATCAATTTGTTTAGATAACTTTTTGGACGATCAAGATTTGTTTAGTTGTCTTATCTAATTTAGTCATTTTACAGTTTTTTTTTTAAATTTTTTCTTTTTAATTTTGTAACTGTTGGCTTCCTTCTTGACTCCTCTCACAGATCACCCTTTTCAATGGATGTCCTTTCCAAACTTTTTACTCCTATTGGTCTTAAATTTGTCTCAGATATGAAGCCATACCTGTTGGTCTTCAGATCTACCAATAGTAGCAATATGGACAACAGCTCTTGGTTTTCAGATCTACTGTAGCCACTTTACAATCTGAGGCTAGAGTTGAGCCCACGAAGAAAGTATAGAGAAGAGACTATTACACTGGCCACTTTATAGATCGGTAGCAAATTTGGTCTTTAGATTTTTCTTAGACATGAAGCAACACCTGTTGGTATTCAGATCTTTCGGTAGCAATAATACGGACATCACCTCTTGATTTTCAGATCTACCATTTGCCACTTTACAATTCGAGGCTATAGTTGAGCCCATGAAGAAAATATGGAGAATAGGCTATTATGCTAGCCATTTTACAGTTTGAGGCTATGGAGAAAGTCACCAAATCAAACTCCTCGTGTTCACGCTGACCTTTAGAATAGTTACGTTGCCAGAAAAAATGGAGTCTTTGCTGGGAATTGAAGCTAGGGTTCAAGAATATCGAGTAAAATTCTTTTACTTATGAATTTTTTCCAAATGTCTTGTAGTTGCTCAAAAATCAATGCTTTAGATATACAAAGATGTTTTAACATTTAGATGTACTTCAAAGATATGAACTGGTGCATGCTTGAAATTCCTTGAGTTTTCTTTTGCTTTTGTGGATTTGTGTTTCTGGGTTAGGCTTAAATTTTTAGTTTTTCTCATAGATTGCCTCATCCCCAGCAATTGGCCACTAACTAAACAATCTTGCTTAGTAATTTGTAATGTTTTAATGATTTATAGGTAATAAGCAAGACTTTATACGGAAGTATGAACATGGTTGCTCCAATTAAGGCTTGTGGAGACTTGGCTGACTATATGAATATTTGCGGTAAACATTCTTTTTCAAGAAAAGTACTTCTAATTTTGTGTGTTTTCTTTTATCGTCATGATTAAAGAAATAATAATGTGATTTGAATCACTGGACAGCAGAAGAAACAGGCAAGGAATTAGATAAATGTGGCGAGCATTCTTCTCAAGTAAAGAGATATTGACTACATTTCAACCCTAAAATCTTAGATGGCCCCCTTAGCAATGAAGAAACATCATCAGTAAATCTAAGATTAAAGATACTAATGACTCAAAATGTCATGTCTCTTGAAAATTGTAACATCTCCAACCTATGTTGGCCAAAACCAATGTTTTGTTTTACTCCCGTTTTTCCCTGAATGAGATGTATGTTACCTATAGTTCCCCAAGAGTACAGCTATCATACATGTTTGTTAATTCAGCAGTCCCTTTGTTACGTCATATTAGTCGTTCGGTTTACCTGTACTAGGTTTTAAAATCTCAGCATCACATATTTGTGTATATAATTTTTCTGATTATTTATCTTGATATTTGGTGTAAGGTAGCTCTAATTAGTAATTTAATTGATTATAGGATGTTCTTTGGCTATTCTTACAAAGCTCTATTTTATTAAATTCCTTTACTTTGAATGACCAATTAATGGTGCTATGTAGAGTGTATCTAACTTTTTGCACTGGATTATGCATTGATACATGTTTCTAGGAGAGGAAGGATTCTGTTGAAGAGGGTCCTTCTAAAATGTCACAGAAGGTTTTTGCATATTCAGGTTTGCTTATTTTTTTTACTTCATCCTTGCATGCTGTTTACTTACTTTTTGTGTGCTACTAAAGATGATTTTCTTAAAGAGTTGAAACCTAATTGTCTTTTCCAGAGTGTACATCTTCGACCGGCTATGAGAACTTTGATCAGTCATCTGATGCATGGCTTGCCAGTTATTTTGTTGATGCTGAAATGTAATACAACCACAGTGATATGTATGTTTTTTTCTAAAGTAATCATTCATCCAAGTCTTAATTTTTAACCCTTGTGTTACTTGCGGCTTCTATATATGTCTAGGGCTTCTGAAGTTCAAATTGAAGCAACAGGTATGTGAGGTTTTTATGAGTAACATTAGTCTGGCTTGCATTATTAATTCAGCAATTTCAATCTCATCTTTAGCATTCTCCTTGCCAGAATCAGATAACAAATGTAAATCTGGTTTTATGGGCAGAACCTAACACTACAAAAAAACGGGA
The DNA here is from genome assembly GCA_026120185.1 of Voacanga thouarsii. Classification (NCBI taxonomy): domain Eukaryota; kingdom Viridiplantae; phylum Streptophyta; class Magnoliopsida; order Gentianales; family Apocynaceae; genus Voacanga; species Voacanga thouarsii. The sequence continues at coordinate 7,261,928 of JANUWF010001003.1, read as the reverse complement.
CAAATACGATGGAAACAAAAATGACTGTCAAAAAATTGTTATAATTGGTTAATTTATACGACGGTTTAGAAACCCTAGTGAGGGTTTATACGACGGTTAAACTATAACTGTCGTATTTTGTAACCAAGTACGATGGTTTATCAAAATGATGGCAATAAAGTAGGCTAAATACAACGGTTTATCGGAACCATTGCAATATAGTAGGCCAAATGTGACGGTTTATCAAAACTATCACAATAGAGTAGGCCAAATATAACGATTTATCGTAATCGTCACAATAGAGTAAGTCAAATGTGACGGTTTAACGGAACCATCGTAATAGAGTAGGCCAAATATGACGGTTTATCGTAACCGTCGTAATAGAGTCAACTAAATATGACAGTTTATTAGAACCGCCCCAATAGAGTAGGCTAAATACGACAGTTTATTAGAACCATCATAATAAAGTAGGCCAAATAAAATGGTTTACCGTGGCTATCGCAATAGGTGGCCTAATACGACGTTTATTATAACCATCGTTTTTGTCTAATTATAACAAAATCTCTCAAAATTATTTTAAATTTTATCTGATTATTTTCAAATTTAGTTATAATACTATTGGTAATGACTATAATAAATTTAACGGCTGGATCATTAATTTGATATCTTTATATTTGTAAATATTAAGATAGCTTTCTATTTTATTTATATTACTACACAAATGTGATATAATAAAATGAATGACCTTCAAATTTGGTCACTAAACTTGTTTTAACTTTATAAATACATTTAATGGTTAGATCATTGATTTTTTAAATAAATTTTTGTTTACATCTTAAGTTTCATATATTTGTATTAAAGAGCTTGAATTAATTTTAATATTATATATATATATATATATATATATATATATATATATACACACACACACATATTATTTATATAAAGTATAATATATCCTTATTAGCTAGTGAGTATTAGTTAATATGTTATATAATATAAATAATTTTTAATTACAAACATACATATATGTGTGTACATATATATCTACATAGCTAATTAGAGTATACTATCTTTTAATTATTACATTTAATTTTATATATATATAGACATTCTATCTATAATTTTTATTTTAAAATTAAAATTTATATAATTTTATTTGTCACATTAGTAATATATATATATATATATATGTGTGTATGTATGTATATATAGATAATAAATAAATAAAAATTATTTTTTAAAAAAATTAAGATTGCAACTTATTACGATAGCTAATCATTAGTCATCACATTAGACGCATTTAATACGACAGTTAATGATTAACTGTCCTATTAAACACATTTAATACGACGGCTAATCATTAGACGCATTTAATACAACGATTAATCATTAATATATAGTTTTATTTAGAAGAAGAAAAATTTAACAAGAACGGTTTAATAATTCTGTCCTCCAGAAAAAAAGAAAAAAGAAAAAATAGATTTGATTGAGGATAATATCTTTGTTGCCTAGTATGCAAATTTCACTCCGACCAGCTCTCTAAGTTTAGGAAATCATTGAGTGTTTGAGAGATTTTCCATATTTTTATCCACTTTCTAGTTATTGCAGTAAATTTTCCAGCATTTTTGACCAATTTTCAAATCTATGAATATTATTGCCCTTATATAAAGTCTTAGACATTAACTATCTTGGCATACAACAATAGCCAACAAGAAGATGAGTTATAATATCCTCAAAAAATGTCTTTGCAATAGTCCTTGTGTCATTTTATTTTGCTTAAAAAATACATGTTTTTGCTAGTTTTGAAGATTACAACGTTTACATAGCTAATGAAGAAGCATTGCGCCAATCACTATAATATGACCAACGTTTGCTAGTTGTTGGTAAGAGAAGATGGTTTCTGGATTGCCAATAGGATCAATCCTTCCCCCTAATATCTAATTTGGAAGAATTTGTGGGTCGACCAGAAAAATGCTCTTCATTGATGATGTTATCATATTTACTTCTTTGGAAAAAGAAGAGGAAGAAAAGAAAATTGGTATACAAAAGAATATATTTATTAGCCTAATTTTCCTATTATGTTTATTCAATCCACTAACCATCCTACTTTCTAACTCAAATTTTCCACAAGTACAAATTCGGAGCATCCCTTTTTAAGGTGTCACCACTACTTAAGACCAAAATGTACAAATCAAATGTTCATTTCGTCAAAATGGAGGTTAGTGGGCTTATTGATTTTTGTTGTATTTGAGTTAAGTCGAATTTAAATCTTGATATAAATTGAAGAAAATATAATAATTTTATTTAAGATTTAAATTTAAATTTGAATTTGATTCAAATTTTAAATTAAAGTTAGACTCGGTTTGATAAAAATCTTGAAGATCGAGTTTGATTTGCAGTTCGATTGCTAAAAGAATTCATAAGATTGAAATATTTCAATTCTAATGGTTGAAAAAATAAAAATATATAAAAATAAATTATTTTATAAATTTACATATATAAATTTTATTAATTGATATATGTAATCGAATACATTTATGAACTGTGATCTTAACTCAATTAAAATCCAAACTTACTAGATAATATTTGAATTCAAACTCGATTTAAAATATATTCCATTTGAATTGAATTTGAACAAGTGGATAAAATATCTACCTCATTTATAACTCTATTCATGATGTGTTAAAACAAGAGGACATCAAACAACTTTCTCAAATTTTTGAAAGGATTGGAAAGGACTAAAACATTGGTCGAGAGGGGTGGATGGAAAAGGAATGGCAGCCTTAAAAGAATAGACAGGCCCTATGTTCGGACCGTTCCCACTGATAAAGATAAGGATTGATGTGGCATATGGTCACAATTCTCACTAGGTCTCCAAGTACTCTTCCAAAATTAAATATGAGTAATTGATAGGTAAGTCAAATTAAATCATTTAAAAAAATTACACACCAATTAATTTTTAAAAATCTCTTTATTTGTTATATAAATTCATGTTTGACAATTTTTTTGAAAAACAAAAAAACTGTTTTAGGTTTTTTTTTTTTTGAAAAATAAACTTAATGTAAATAAATTTAACAGTTTTATTATCTCGATCACATCCAATATGAAATCATCCCGATCACATGCAATATTACAATTTGCTGTCAAAAAGCATAATGAGATAAAAGATTCCAAGCGAAATAATGATGTAAATGAGTCAAAAAGTGGAAAGGTTGTGGGGAAAATTTCTTTCATGATGAAAATGAGTCAAAAACATATACTGTGTGATGGGTTACTTTTTCTTAACAAGAGTCTTTTGGCTCTTAAGGGGTGTATTCGTGCTCTTGACAATAACTAAATCCATATTCCTTTTCGTGGGAGCAAACTTATAGAAGTGATATGTGACTCCTTCGTTGGCAATTCAAGGACTGTCATGATCTCTTGCATTTCTCCTAATGCTGGTTTATGTGAGCACATGCTTAATACACCGAGATATGCAGATAGATATGATTTTATTTTTTCCTTCTAAGGTTCAACTTGAGTCATCTTGTTGCTATCGTTTTATGCAATTGAAGTATTAGACACTTTGAAATTAACAGGGTCAAAAGCCTCTGCAAATATGGAAATACGAAAAAAGATTAGGGTTTGAGTTTGTTGCCCCCTCTTGGTAAGGAGTCCTCCTCAGCGCCATCTTCATCTCTCTCTATTGAGTATTGAGATTTCATCATCCCCATGAGTTTTCTCTTCTTATAGTTGGCCTTTAAGCATGCTTGTCTTAGTCTCTTTGTTTTGTCCTCCAACTGCATATCAAGGATTTCTTCCATCAACTTCTTCTCACGTTCCAGTATCTCAATGGCTTCTCTCAACTTCTTTTCAGCCATATGTCATCCTTCTTCTTCATTTTGCATCTCCTGCAAATCGGAGTGATTTCTACATTTTATCAATAGAGATACATTCATTCAGGTCATTATTTACCTATAAATCTTTCATACTTGCAGATTTGTGATGTAAGTGTTCCTTCATTTTTTATTCATGCACAAGTGCGTGAGAGAGAACCTGAACATTCTTGATTAGGGTCTCCAAGCTCATTAATTTCCTGTGAAGCCATCGAATTCCCAACTCCCTACATCTTTTCTTGAGAAGAGTTAGGCCAACATTCAGTTCTTTGGTCGCTCGAATGATTGACATATAAAAGTACTTCGAAATGGTTGCTCTTGATAATGTCTTAGAGCTACTACCCTTCTCCTCTCTCTGCCTCCTGATCATCTTCTTCTCCATAGGAATTTCATCTAAAGTGATACCTTAACAGCCATCACACAATAACAGCGACTGGTTCGCCTCGATATTAAATTCAAGATGCATTTTATGATTCCTCACTCCGAATTCGTTGCCAAGACCACTCCATATTTCTCCTAGAAAAAGAAAAATAATCTCAATAAAGGTAATGCCATTCAAAATTCATGTTCTAATGTATGATAACCTTGAACTATGTTCTGGCTTTGTTCAAAATCTATTAGGGAGTAAAAAGGATCATGCACAAACATATCCTCCATTAGAGGAATAGCATCTAAAGCAGTTTCTTGAATGGGTAGATCAAATTGAAAATCTAACGCAGCATGTCCAGAACTTCTACTGATTTACACCACAACAAACCAAAAGAAGTTCATTTTCATTATTAAGTTCAGTTTCATTTTCAGATGAAGAAGATGGGTGAAAAGAAAAAAAAAGTTCTCAAAAGTATCTCACCTGAAATTAAGAGGAAGTGGTTGGCTTGAAAAGAAAAACACATCAAAATCTTCTTCTTTGGAAACCAATTCAAAATTTCACCACCTCTCAAACAAATTATGACTCCCCATCTCTGAGAAAGAGAACCGAAGAAGAAATCCCAGTCCCTTTGTGGTTTTTTTAAGTCCACTAATGACTGATGACTGAGAGAGCAAATTTTGCATAAAGGGTTCAAATAAAGAGAAAGAAAAACTAGAGAAATATATATATATATATATATATATATTTGTGTGAAGAAGAAGAGACACCATGAATAGAGATAGTTTAATGTGAATGTAATTATAGAAAATTAGTGCATTGGAGTTCGTGCACCATTGCATGAATTTAACTAGCAACTCATGCATGAAAGTTGTATCCTTTTAAAGAATGTATTTAATATTATCTCGTTTCACAAGGAGGAAGAGGAAGAGAGAGATGACAGGTGAAGGGAGGGAAGAGGGGAGGGAGGACTGAGGAGAGAAAGAGACAAGGAGGAAGGAGAAAAGATGATATCGAGAAGAGAGATTGGTATGATTGGTGTTTTATTGTGATTTATTGTGATTGGTATTGAATGAGTTGAATGGATTGTATTTAGTTTGAAATTCCAGGTGGATAGGCCTAAATACCAAGCAACTATTTTTTTTTTAAAAAAAATTAATCAAATACGACGGCTAGAACCGTCGCATTTGTAGAAAGCAAATAATGTCGCATCTGATTAACCAAATACGACGGTCACAAAACCGCCGCATTTGACAAGCAATTACGATGGTTTTGTGACTGTTGCATTTGATAAGCAAATATGATGGTCACCAACCATTGTATTTGCTTACCAAATGCGACGGTTACAAAACCATCGTATTTGCTTATCAAATACGATGGTTTTATTAGGTAATACGACGGTTTGTGTAACCATATCTTTAAGCCTTCCATAATTATTAAATATGACACTTTTGTAAAGTATCGTATTAGGCAAATACGATGATTTGATTGCCGTTGTTGAATAATAATGACCAGACTTTATACGACGGTCACGGAACCATCGTTTAGCCGTCATATTTGGCAAATACGACGACTCAGTTATCAAATATGACGGCTTCTTGGCCGTCGTATTTGAACAATTTTTTAGTAGTATGATGCATAGATTGATTTGCATATAGGCTCTTGTCATGAGACCGACATTATTGTTATAAGAACTTCTTATACATGCTTATTAACCCCATGGTAAAAAGAAGGGTTTGAGCATGATTAGCTAAATACAACACTTTTTTTAGTAGTTCTCATTTTATCTACAATTTTGAGACTTAAGAATTCTCGTGAATTCTCATTTCCCTTATGTCTTATGCTTGTAGTCCATGGGAGGAAGCTCCTTACAACAATGTAATTAAGAGAACCCCTTTGGGTGGATTACTTCTTTCTAGGTTGGTATGTAAGGTGTGTAATACCGAAGCTCTTTTGTTCAATAGTGCTCCCTCAAGCTTGCCTACTTTCACCTAAGTTTGGCATTTGGCTGTGATAATTTCTTGCAATATGTCCCTATTCTTTAGACACTTAACAGTGCTTAATTTTGCCCTTTTATCGATCAAAATATTCAATTTCAATATTCATAGTTTGAATATTTAATTGTTAAGTCAATACATAGAACTAGACTTAGATTCTTATGATTTGTTGGTAAGATAAAGTAAGTTTAGGTTGTGAATTTATGAAATAATTGCATTTCTGCCACCAAATTTTATGTTCTTGTAGCAATTTTTTCCCGTTATATTTTATTGCTTTGTCAAGGTAAAACAAGATGAATTACAGAATAACGTGTTCTCCTTCAACAAATATGAAACAATAAACAATTCATACACAACTAAGAAAAAAAAAACAATTCCAGCTTCTACAGGCATTACCTGTTCTCTTATCACTAGAATCGTACAAATTTGATGTGGTGTTAGTGTAAGGAAAACAAACCCAAGACAGTGATTTGAGAAAGAGCAAATTTGCCACTACCTATAAGAAAGTTGCAGATTTGAAATCAGAAAGACCTAATGCTTTTTGGATCTGGATGTTACCGATTTGCAGCTGAGGATACATATATCTTTCTCATTGAGTGGTTTAAAAGGTTCCCTTAATACAAGCACAGAGATTTTTACATTGCTGGGGTTCCAGCTTTAAGGCTTGTACAAGTTGCTCAGAGGTAAGGTTCATATCCCCCTCCATGTACTATACTCTATTTTTTAAGAAAAATTAAATAAACCGGTAAGAGACCTGCTAAATTCCCCACTATCTATGTTTATTTGCTTTAAAAAATCATTCAAGCAAAACCAAACTAAATCAATTGAAATTGAATCCAATTTTTAAGATTTTAAATAGTTTGGTTTACTATAAATTTCAACCACGGAACAATTTTTTGTAATATATAGATCTGATCTTTTTAAAATACTATAAATCGTAAAAAATTCTAGAACTTTGTAAATTGTAAAATTTGCAATGCACTCAATACCATTACTTGAATACATCTGTGTTCAATTTGTTTTTAAAGTACTTGAAATCTAGTACTTGAATAATTCTAGAACAATTCTAGTTTTTCAAAAATAATGTCTAAATCTATTTTTAAAGTGGGTCAAAATTGGAAGAATTATGATATTCTAATGGTATATATCTGTGTTCAATTTGTATGTTTTGTAGGAGTAATTTCCAAGTCTAAAAGATGAACTTACAAGTTTGACATCCAAGTCAAGCGAGTTTGTCAAGCCTACCTATTTCACATAAATGGCTTCCTGCCTCCAACTGGTACTATTAATGGCAATTTCTTCACTACTTATTTTACATAAATTGTCTAATCATTTCTTAATTATCTTCATACACATTGGAATATCTTTACATTTCTTTTGAATGGTATAAAAAACTATTCTAATACTTTTTTCTAATGATAGTTATTATAATACTATGCTTACTAATAGTTATAGCTGTTAAATCTCAAAACCAGAATATATCGGATAAAGAAAACTCTTTAAAATCAGGTGAAACAAGTAACATATTACACTGGTAGAATCAATTCCCCAGTACAATGGATGAAGAGATAGTCAAACATTGGAATATCATTACATTTCTTTTGAATGGTATCAACAATTATTCTAATACTTTGTCCTAATAATAGTTGTTATAATACCATGCTTACTAATAGTTATAGTTGTTAAATCTCAAATTCAGAGTATATTAGATAAGGAAAACTCTTTAAAATCGGGTGAAACAAGTAGCCTATTGCACTAATAGAGGCAATTCCCCAGTACAATGGATGAAGGGATAGCGAAACATTGGAATATCTTTACATTTCTTTTAAATGGTATCAAGAACTATTCTGATACTTTCTCCTACTGATAGCTTTTTTTATAGTTGTTTGTTTTTGCCACTTCAACTCTCCATCTTTGATTCATGATATGTGATTGTGGCCAATTATTTGGCACAGTTATCCTTAAGTTTATTGGAATTAAGTGCTGAACAAGATCTAACAGAATCAGTACAAAGGTTAACATTTCCTCTTACATCATCACCACAATCTAAAAATATGCCCTCGCTTGAGAAGGAGGAACTTTCTGTACTTAAAGCTGGTCCAAGGAAGGTTAAGATCTTCTCAAGGTATGTGTCAACAAGGAGAACCAAAAAGGCTTGCCTTGAGGAACAAGGCAGTGAAGGTAGATACTTCACGAAGAGTGAGGAGGGCAAATATTCTTACCCATTTGACTCAGATTCAATTGATGATTGTGATGAAGGAGAATCAGAAGAGGGAAAAGAGGACCCCACAGTCAAGAAGTCATTTAGTTATCATACATTAGCATATGCTAACTTTGCAGGAGGGTCATTTTACGTAAATCCAGGAATCACTAGGAAGGATGAGGATTGAATTTACTACAACAATTGAAAATCAAATATGGACTGTTAAAAATATGGAGGATCCTGTTACTGTTGTTTCTGAGTCATCTGTAATGCAGAATAGAAAGCATAGTATTTTACCATGGAGGAAAAGGAAATTGATCTTCAGATCTCCAAAAACCAAGGAGGAGCCACCATTGAAGAAAGCTTATAGAGAAGAAGGCGGTGATGACATTGACCATGACTCTCGGCAACTCATTTCAGATGAATCTTTCTCTTTTTGGGTAAGAAAATTTACAAAGTTGGTGATTTTATTGAAGTTTATTCAAAATAGAGTGATGAAATCCATTATATTCATTAATGTTTCCTTCAATATTGAATATGAAATTTAATTTATCTTATTTTGTTTCTACATAGTGTATAGTGCAGTCATTGATGACTATTTTAATGCCATATTCAATTTTCTTTTGGCTTGAGATTTAACTATGTCGTTTCAAATTCTTGTTGGTTTTGAAAGAAGTTTATAGAATTGTTTGCTGGATAATGTTATGCCTGAGGCTTTGAATTGCTGATTTTGTCAAAAGATGGCGCAATACCTTTTGGGGTTTAAAATCTTGTTAAGGGACCATCTATGATCTCCTAAGAACTTTAACCTTCTATGGGTACTGGAATTGAATAATTAACTAAAGTCAGATGCTTTTCATTCATTTATTTTGCATTATGTCCTCCTTATTAACAAATGAAGAAGTTTATATTAATTTCAACACCATTTTTGGCAGTGGTGCAAGACTGATGAAGACTTAAGTGCACATTGATCATCAATATCTGAGTTTAGAGATGATAACTTTGTCGTTGGCTGTTGGTAACAGAAAGAAATATTGAGCCGGGATAGACACCTGAAGCTTCAAACTCAAATCTTCTTTGCTTCCATTGGCCAAAAAAGTGAGATGGTAGCTAGAGAGAGTGCCTGTACAGCTCTTGTTGCAGTAATTGCTTATTGGTTGGAAAGAAACCATGATCACATGCCCATTAAATCACAGTTTGATAGCTTAAACAAAGAGGGATCTCTAGAGTGGAAGAACCTTTGTGAGAATGAGACCTACAATAGGGGTGTAAAAGAATCGAGCTTTATCGAATATATTTGGGCTCAACTCGATAAGGGCTCAGCTCGAATTCAAAATATTAAGCTCGAACTCAAATATAAATCTTATGTTTAGGCTCGAATTTTAAACGAGTCAACTTCAAACATCCCAGTATTAGGCTCAAAGGCTCACGAATATATTCAATTAATTAATTAATATATAATGTATATTATTTATAAATATATTATCTTATAAATTATTTATTTAAATTCGAACTCAAGTTTGAACTCAAATTTGAGCTTTCGAGCTTAGTATAATCAAACTTCGAATCGAGTTCGAGTTTTAAACTTTTTTAAACGAATCGAGCTCGAGTCAAAATTTGATATTCGAATCGAACTCGAGCTCGAATTCGAGCCTTATGTAAAAATATTAAAGTTTGGCTTGATTATCTTAGGATTTGGCTTAATTCGATTCGAGAACACCCCTAACCTACAATGAGCGGTTTCCTAACAAGCACCTTGATCTAGAAACAGTCCTTTAGGCCAAGATACATTCTCTTTCTGTTGTTCCTGGAAAGTCATTTATTAAGTTTTTTCATCTCGACGGAATGGAAGAAGGAAGGTTTGATTTTCTGCATGGTGATATGTCATTCGACAGTATCTGGGATGAAATAAGCAATACAGCAGCAAACTATCCATATGATTGTGAAGCTTAAGTTTACAATGTCTTTTGATGCTTATTACATAATCGACACATTAGGCGAAAGGCTTTACGAGGGATGTAACCAGGCTTACATACTGAAATTTGACCGGAATATAGCCATCTACAAGATGCCAACTACAACTCAACAATCTTAGGAAAAACATGTTGGTGATCAGCAAAATATTGCTACAACAATGGAACCAAATTCTTAGAATATAAGGCCAAATAAGTATTCTACAAAAAATTCTGCAGCAATGGGATGTGAGGAAAAACCAATAACGAGTGAAGAGGAAGAAGTGCTTCTTTGCCAAGGTAAAGAATCATACAAGGACTATATAAAAAGTTTCCTGGTAGCCATACCCATTAAAGAACTACTGGCAGATATTAAGAAAAGTATGATCAAATCAACTCCACTTCGTCATTGACTCCAAATTGAATTTCACTTTATTAATTTGCAATGACCAATTTGCGTTGCTCCAAAACTAGAAGTTGGCCAGGCCAGGCCACAAGTGGTTGAAGTTGAAGTTGTACAACTAAAATTTCTGCACAGAAATAAATGTAAATTTATACAGAAGCATGTTACTTCTAACTAACTGGTTTTCTTTTTCTTTTTGTGTAGTTTTGGGGTGAATGGGTTGAAGAGTGCCTATTTTGTTATGTTTCTGACGTCTCTGTCTTTTGGTATAAGTGTAATCTTCTTTTTACCTTACACTGTCTGAAAGGGATTATTTGTAAGAAACAAAACCCTTGTTTGAAGATGTATGTTTTCCTAAACAAAGTCCTTGTCTAAGTTTATACTTCATATATTTTCAATATTTACACGAAACAATTGGTCATTATTCAATTAAAGAGAAATAAAGAACAAGCAAAATATATACAACTTTGATAAAAATACAAACATTCAAAATATATATATTAAATTTTTTTTAACAGGACGAACAAAATCTCCACCGGTCAACTAGTTTGAAAACTAACTGAGAATCTTATTCACTGAGAACCTTATCTTCAAAAGTCATGCTGAACATAAGCTTGAGCGATTCCTACCAAATCATCCATGTCCCCATTATTTTCCAATAATTGTAAAATGTTGATTGTGACGTCGTCATCACCTTCATCAAACGATTCGATATCTTGGGTGCAAAAACGATTCGATATCTGAGAGTGCATTCTTGAGTTTGGCTTTCAATTCATCTTCTCGATTGATACCAATGGCTTTTCCTTCGGCCTTGTGTACCCATCCCTTTATTCTTATTTTGTGACAAAAGTATCAGACCACATTGAATTTATAAAATGAAAAATTCTATCCTATAATGTATAATATTCTTTTCTTATAGAAAAATTGCAATACTAAATATGTAATAATAAATTTCCAATTTGAGTTTTGGTAACATATTTGTTGAATAAAGTTTTAAATGACTATGACAAAACGTTATCACTTATCATTGCCTCCAAACTATAACCACCAATTACTGAAACACTTGGAAAGAATATCTATAAACTCTTCTCTATATCTCGCAAACCAATTATAAGTTTAAGGGTGCAAATACAAGAAATTGGACCAGACTTTCGTATAGTTATAATAGTTATAACTGGCCAGCTACTGAATTTGGTGAAGGGAATTGAACTAGAGTAAGATATCTCGATATTGGTCATGTTTTAGGGCTGTGAATTTTAATAATGAACTTTGAATATGCTATATATACTATTTGAATCATTATTATTCAACACATTTCACTACAAGAGAAAAGCAATTTAGTAATGGTCAAATCCGTCACTAATCAACTTTAGCGACGGATATTGACCATTGCTACAAATGGCGTTGACGGAACTAAAATCCGTCGTTAATAGCAACAGATTTTTGATAGAAAATGATTAGTGATGGCTATGTAATCAATAATATTTATAATTAAATTTGTAATTAAGACCGTCGCTAAATTAGAGATGGATTAGCTATAGTTAACGAATTTTTAATTTTTTTTTTAAAATTTAATTAGCCTCCGACTCAGCCTAACCAGTTCGACCTGACAAATAATTTTATGAGATTATGTTGGACGCGAGGCTCGAACTCGCGTCCTTGTTGTGTGGGAACACGTGCTCCACCACTAGGCAATTGATATTCTTGTGATTTTTTTTTGTTATATTAATTATATAGTGTGTGTGTGTGTGTGTGTATATATATATATATATATATATATATTTACAGATTAGAGACAGATTTGTAAGGAATTAGCTACATCCCAATTTTTCGTCGCTAATCCCTCATTAATTAGCGACAAATTAGCGATGGGTGATAATCCGTAACTAATTACCGACATATTAGCGACGGCAATTTAACAATTATTTAGTATTAATGTATAAGTGCATATGCTGTAGCTAATCCCTCGCAAATTGGCAAGGGATTATCGACCGTAACTAATCTCTCACTAATTAGCTAGATTAGCGACGGTATTTAAACAATTCTTTTAGTATTATTGTTAATTACATGTGGGGTAGCTAATCTCTCGCTAATTAGCGACAGTCGAGAAACCCTCGCTAATTAACGAGCGATTGGCGACGGCAAACTGACAAATATTAAAAAAATAAATTTAAATTAAAAATTTTTATTTGCCGTCACTATTCTATCGCAAATTAGCGACGGTACAGTAACCGTGTCAAATTTTCGGCGCTAATAACGATTTTTCTTGTGATGTTTTTTCAATGATAATTGAGTTTGTGGCAACAAGAATATAATATTCTCTAGCCTTTAGATGATCATCTGTAATAACATAATTATTATTGCTGAAAATGATCAAGGTAAAATACTGCACAGAATACTGTATCAGTGATCGCTCCACTGAAAATAACGGATTGATAGAAAGAGTCTGATGTTCGGAAGTTTCAGAGAAGAGGTAGTATCTGTACTAGATTTGGTGGGAGTGTGTGGAGGTCTTACTGTCTCACTGTAAGAGCTTGAGGATTTAAGAGCATAACTATCTTCGTCTTTAATAACGGACTTTTGGGTAGTTGTAGGGCTATCTGGTTTAGGTAAAGAAGGCACAGAAGCTAATAAGGAATATCTAATAATGATTTTGTGGTGCTGTAGGTCTTTATTTGTCTCGTGGCTTTAAAGGAATGCTGCATTTTCTTTGTAAAAATTATCTTGTAAGGAAATCAAAAGAAATATTTTCTCCTTTAATAAATCTATTTGAAAGTTAAAATTGGATAAAATAGCTAATTATCAATGAGCAAATATTTGTTTTTAAAAAAAAAAATATTTTTGACATCTTTTTTTTCAGAACTTTGTTGGCTGCCTTGTAGTCAATGCATAACAATTTAAAAAAAAAAAATCAAATCATCTTGAAATAATACACAAAACAATAGACAATATCTCCTTTTTAATAGTACTATAATTCTTTTGACTGTCTATCTAAAATGATAATGAACTAATTGTTTAGAAGAAGTAAGTTGTTGCTTGAGGATGCTTCCATAACCAATATCTCGGACATCTGTTTCGACAATCATTTTAGTTTTAGGATGAGAAATACTAAGACAAGAGAGATTTTTTATAATATCTTTGATCTGTTGAATAGTTAAGAGTATGTTACGAACCCAAGGAATAGGATATTTTTCTTTGATACAAAGGTTCACATAATTATTAAAGATTTGGAATAAAATAAAAAATATAATTAAAACAACCTAAAAATCTTTATATATCTGATTTTTATCTTTGATTTTATAGAAAACTTTGAAGCAAATTCTATAGCTCCACAAATACGTCTATAACTTTCTTTATAAAGATTATGATGTCCTAAGTATGTGATGTCAGTTTGAAATTTTATTTTCCAAGCACTTACTATCAATCCGTTAATCTTAATAATATCATAAAAATGCTACAAATATTTAAAATATTGTTCTATATTTTCTAAATATATTAAAATATCATCTGTATATATTACTATAAAATTACTATAATGGTTAAATATTTCATTTGTAACATTTTAAAATTGGGAAGGAGAATTGTTTAGACCTTACATTCTATTCATACTGTCCAAATGGAATATTAAAAGTTACTATGTTATTAAGATTCAATATATTAATATTATATATATATATATATATATATATATTAACTTAATTAAGATTATAAATGAATTTAGATAGTATTCAAAGAATTATATATTTCAATGTATTAATATTAAATACACATATATTTTATTAGTTAATTTAATTAATTGAGATTTTAAATGAATTCAAATATAATCTTTATTTTTCTTTTAAAAAAATTTCGTATAAACATATATTACTTTATAATGCTTCCACGTATTATAGCAGTAGGCTTCCTCTTCAACCTATACATACATACATATATATATATATATATATATATTAATTATATATATCTTTTCATCTATTTGAATTTGTCAAAATCGGAATTTCGGCTATTTCAATAACTTTTTGAAAATATTTTGCCTAAGTCTAGGAATAAAATTTAATAGCTTAATTTCAAAGGTCAATATTTATTTGTTTATTTTATATTAATTTAAATTCATGTATGAAACAATTTGAGATCAAGTTTTCCCATTAGGTTCAAGTTATATGTTGTTTGGATAACAAAGAAATTTTATTTTTTGAATTCTTTGTTTAAAGAATGGGTAAATTAGATTCCGTTTGAATGATCTAGGGAAAGATTTTCAAATCCCAGTAGAATGAGTCATCATTTGAAAGTCATTATCACCCTTTATGTTTGAAACATGAAAATACATTTTTTTTTCTTTTTTCTTTTGTTTTAGAAATTCCTTTAGATTTTTTTTTTCCCAGCCTACGGGTGGTGTAACTCAAAATGTCTTATCTAATTGAGTTTTTATTTTATTTTTGAAGGAGAATTACGTTTTTACTCCCTCATTTCATTTCAAGAATAATTTTTTTAAAAAAAGAAGAATAGTTCTCTCCAAAAAAAAAAAACAATTGTATGCATAAAAAATATGCAAACCATTGACGTGATGTACACAAACAAGTAATTTATTAGGTTTTATATAGGCTGAATTTCTTTGATATATATTAGGGGATGGGAATATGATTTAAATCACAGATATATTATTTACTAAAAGATTTTTTAATTAATTATATTATCACATTACTATATATTTAAATTTGAATTTGACAGAATTAAAATGGTAAACTATTCTGGTAACCCTCTAACTATTGGCTTGTTAAACTTTTGCCCTCCAATTAAAGAAAACGTAAAACAAGTTCTCGAACTTTCTAATCGTCCAAATCTTACCCTTCCGTCAGTTGACGGTCAACTAGCAATGTTAATTTTTAAGGGTATTTTAATAATTTTATATTTTAATTAAAAATATATTATTTTCTTTCATTTAGTAAAAAAAAATTTATTTTTATAGTAAAAATAAACAATTTTTATTTATTTTCTTTCTTTTCTTCTTCTATTCTCCTCTTTTTCTTGCTCGCTCTTAGTTGCTGTTGCAATTCCTCTTCCACCGGACTTGTAGAAACCTATTTCTTCTAGATGCATCTTGGAAACGAAGTGGGCGGATCATCTTCTAGAAAAGTTAACAGTGAGTTCAGACCTGAACAGAGAAGGGAAGGTAGTGCTCCCAGATGGGGGTGTAGCGGCCGAGGCTAGAGCAACAACAATTCCTCTCATGGGACATTATAATTTTCAAAAAGAAAAAACAATTGGAAATAAATTTCATGATTTTACATGTGAAGAATATTTCCGATAGTGTGATCCGCTATCTTAATAGTGAATGAAGCGACGTTAATAATCTTTGTATCCCTTTCATAAGAAACTCTACAAATTACTAAATTACAAATTCACAATAAATAAAAAATTCTGGTGATTGAGTAAAAAAGATAGCCAAAAATTACCAGTACACTTGCCAAGAATTAAAAAATTACTTCTTAATGCTTCTGGGACAACAAATTGCTCATAACGGTTGGGGGAGTTCATGGCTGCAGACCTCTTAGCTTCCTACTATTTCAGACCACCAAGAAAGGAGAAACGGCAGAAGAGGAATCAGTAGTTTGGACTGCTGTCCTCTTGGATTAATGTCTATTTGTATCAAGAAGCTCAGGATTCGAGTCATGTATGTGGCACACAACCGGTTCTATCAATGTGAATCAACTAATCACAGGGAATTTGAGGACAATATAATAGAGTGGGCAAGCAAAGCAAAATTGGAATCATTGCCCAAAAGCAAAGGCCGTAAGTTAATTAAAGACAAACAAACTCCCAAATAGTAGTGCTACTACTTTGACCTCAGCCTAATTGACAACGATCCCCCACTTCTAGCGATTCTTCCCCAACTTCTAGCCGTAAAATGATTCACCCGCTTTGTTTCCAAGATGCACCTAGAAGAACTAGGTTTCTCCAATTCTAGTGAAAGTAGAATTGTAGTGGCAACCAAGAGCAAACAAGAAGGAGAGGAAACTGGGAGAAGAAAAGAAAGAAAAAGATTTAAAATTATTTTAAAATAAATAAAAAAGAAAGTAATAAAAATATGAAATTACTGAAAAGCCTTTAAAAATTAATGAGATTGTCAATTGACCGTTAATCAATTAATAGAAGGGTAAGATTTGGACAATTAAAAAGTTTGATGAACTATTTTATGCTTTTTTGAATTGGAGGCCAAAAATTGAACAAACCAACCGTTGGAGAGTTATTAAAATAGTTTAGTCTAATTAAAATTTTATGTACTTTGAAAGAAAAAAAAATCATTCTATGCACTTCTTTACTGAGGGGGAAAAATTAATATATATAGTTGTAGATTTTGACTTACATGGACTCTATTAAGAAACTTTCATCGTCTGATTATTGTTTTATTCTCAAATTGGGAATTTCCTCACTCGAGAAAAAAATATATTTTGGGTTGGAATTTTTTATTTTTTGTATTTATATTTTTTTATATACAATTTCAAAGGGTAAAACTTTCATATTTTAGATTGATGGACGCCTTATAATCTAATTATTATAACTGAAATTCAAGATTTCTTTTTTTAAAAAAAATCATGAAATTGGTAAGTTGACAAGTTATGCGTCTTATGGATGATTGATGCTGTGACAAGATAGGAGTGAAGAAGAAAAATATCATATAAAATTATTGGTGATGATATTAAAACTATGTATTATAAACATACTAAAAAAAATAAATATTCAATATAGCACAAAATGTATGCCAAGTTTTTAAAATTATAAATTACTAGGTTGGTGTTTGTGCGTTGCACGGGGTAATTTTAATAATTTTTTCAATTTTCTTACATTCAAAAATAATTCAAATAAGAAGATAACTCTAATATTTAAAAACATAAAAAAACAAAACAAATTAGATAACTTTGATTTTTAAAAAAAAATCAATTCAAATAATTATGATATTTATAAAAAAAAAAAAAACCTTCAAATTTTTAGAGGGATGAAATGTATAAATATAGAGTAATACTTTTCAAATTCTCAAAAAGATAAAAAAAAATAAGAAATTAAAAAGAACAGAATTCTAGAATGTTAAAAAAAAAATTGGTATAATGACTAGTTCTATCTTATCTGAATTCAATGAATTCAGATAATCCTGATATTAAAAAAAAAAAAAAAAACCCTTCAAATTTCTTCACCAGGAAAAATTTTTTTTTTAAATTTAATAATTCCAAATGTCAATACAAAGTAGTGCCACTTGTCTCATTAAGAAGGAGATCCTATTAGAAGCAAGATCCCAAAAAAATAATTGGTGAAAAGGCAAAGTAAATTTTTTTATCATATTCACCTATGTATTAGCTAAATGGATCTCAATATTATGTTAAGCAATCAGGAATACTTTTTCCCGCTGAAGTTCTTTAATCTCTTTGTAGATTTGAAAGTCTTGCAACTGATCTTGACAACACACTGCCCTTATCTTATTTGATGTCCATTCACTGTTAGATTGCTTGTTAGCAACAACAAATTCGGGGCCTGTTTTCTGCATAACATCATAATTCTCTATTGGATGTTTTCTTGTACTGCATATTGTCTGAAAGATGAAGGCTTAAAATGACAAAAACTATCAAACCGAAAGCATGCTAACAAAACGAAAAATTTACCTCTGTGATTGAATGGCCCTTTTCACACTGATGTAGATATTTGTATAAGGATGCTTGAAGCTATTAGATTACGTCCTTGTAAACATCGACTGCGTCTCATTTACGCAAAACCTTTGATCTTCCGAAATGGTACCCATAGCACAGCCGGTGAAAGCTTGATAAGCTTTTGGCCTCTGTGAATGTTTTCACTAGGTTTCTATGAATGCTTCACAGAATTCATTTTCTTCACCAAAATAGAGTTTTATATACCAAATGAAAAGCAGAAAACATTTGCATGATTTCCTCTTCATTTTCAATCCTTTATTAAGAGAGAGAACAACCGCATGAAAACAAAAAGCACATACTTTCTGTTATTTTTCACACAAAACAACACAAGATCCATCTCGTGTTATTTTATTTTATTTTATTTTTTATTTTTTAAAGTAATTAATTATTTATTCATTTATTTTAATTTTTTTAATTTTATTTTACCCTTGGTCTTATTCATTGGGCCAAATAAAATTATTTACTCTTGGGCTTAAACATCTATAAATAATAAATCTCAATTATTTATTTTTTGAGCTTCATTAAATAGCTCAATAAATAATTAATCAACCCAAATAGACCAATATAAAATATCAGGCATTTTATCTAGTTTATATCTAGATTGATTTTCTAATTATTCATCTGGTCCCTGAATAATTAATTAACCAAATAAGCTATATAAAATATATACTCCTCTCGGGCCTTATATTTTATTCTAATCCAATAATAAATTAGACTACTTAAATAAAATAAAATAAACTCCATAATTAGTAAGACCAATTCCTTAACCCAAATCTGTCAAAACTTAAGGGCCATTCCAGGGACCAAAAGACATATCGCATTGGCTACTAAAATGACCAAAATATCCCTACTGTATAAATAGCTATATTTTGCATTTTAAATATTTCTTAATATCACTATAAAGAAATATTGACCCCAAGGATAATGTTGCGTTAGTAAAGTCTTCAACCTACAAATGTAATAATGACTAAAATACCCTTCTACGCATCGCCGTGCAATTAAAGAGGAAGAGTGTACTAACACTTCTCTAATAGACATCTACTATTCTTAGACCTCTAATCCAATGATTCACAACTCCTGGAATGTTTCCACTTTTCAAGGGAGCTACCCTAAAATAAATATTCAAGTCATGTTCCCCAGAAGTTTGGATAATTAGATCATTTGAACAGTTACAAGAGGCGATATAGTGTAGAAGCTATCTTGTACAAGTCTGTCTTAACTAACTAGTCACATATACCAAACATACAAGTATATCGGCTCTACGAAAGAACCTCAACTACAATATATCAAAGTATATGCTTCTAATTTCGTCAGACTACCAACGCATACTCAAGCGGTAGAGTATTAGTCAACGCTGTAGCAGTAATAGTCTAGATTTCTTCTAAATAATACTTTTAGAAACCACTATTACAGGTCCAGTTCGATGTATTCAAAATACGCTCATACTATGAAGTGAGTGGACTACTCACTGGCTAAAGGTAAGCCATTTCCCATTTGGAATTCATAACACAATAACCTAAACATGATTGGATTCTCATTCTCATCAATTGGTTAAGAACAAATATTTATGTGTTAAGTAATCCGTGATCCATACCTTATTGTGAAAGACCACCATTCACATTGATCACTTACTTAAACACAATGGATCCTTTCCAAATGAAAACTATGCACAAATAAAATGTAAATTCACAAACAAATTTTAAAAATAAATTCTTTTATTAATAAATTCGATAATTATATCATATAAACTAATCTAGAGGGCATATATTCCAACAATCTTCCACTTGCACTCTAAGATTAAGAAAGTCCGTAGGTACCTACCCCTATGACGTTTAAGTGTCTCTTGAAGACTCTTTCAGCAAAAAACTTGGTGAAGAGATATGCTAAGTTGCTCTCCGAAACTATCAGTTCCACCACGATTTCTCGTCTCTAAATGAAATTTCGGATCAGGTGGTACTTCCTCTGGATGTGCTTCTCATTCTTGTGCTTCCTAGGTTCTTTGCATTGCGAGACTGCTCTAGAGTTGTCGCAATATACCGTAATCGGTCTATCCATGTGTGGCACAACTCCAAGTTCTAAAAGGAACTTCTGGAGCCAGACTGCTTCCTTAGATGCTTCCGAAACTGCCATATACTCAACTTCCATAGTTGAGTCAGCAATACAATATTGCTTGATATTCCTCCATGAAATAGCTCCTCCAAACAAGGTGAAGACATATCTACTAGTGAATTTTCTTTCATCCTTATCTACATGGAAATTGAGTCTGTGTATCCAGTAGGAACCAAGTCGTCAACCCTGTAAACCAGCATGTAATCTTTCATATCATTGAGATACTTAAGAATATGCCTTATAGCTTACCAATGAACCTTCCCAAGGTTTGACTGATACTTGCTAACTAAGCTTACGGCAAAGCAGATATCTGGCCTAGTGCACAGCATAACGTACATGAGACTTCCCACAGTCGAAGTGTATGGAATCCTACTCATCCTGTCTTTTTTCTCTTAAGACTTAGGACAGTCCTTAGAACAAAAAGACAATCCATATTTGCAAGGGATTAGAGCTCCCTTGCATGAGTCCATGCTAAACTTTGTCAACATCTTGTCAATGTATATCGTTTGGGATAATTCTAACATTCTCTACTTACCTATTTCTAATAAGCTTAATCTCGAGAATGTAACTGGCTTCTCCCAAGTCCTTCATACTAAATTGACTAGATAGCCAAACCTTAGTAGATGACAATGTCCTTATATCATTCTCAATGAATAGAATGTCATCCACATATAGGACAAGAAAAATCACATTTATACTTTCTAATTTCCTATACATGCATGGTTCATCCTTGTTTTGAATGAAACCTAAGACTTTACAGTCTTGTCAAAATGAATGTTCCATGTTCTAAATACCTGCTTAAGACCATAAATGTACTTCTTAAGTTTGCAAACCATATGTTCCTGGCCTTTAGCAATAAAACCTTCCGGTTGGGACATATAGATCCTTCGTTAAGATGGCTATTAAGAAATGTCGTCTTGACATCCATTTGTCATATCTCATAGTCGTAATAACATGCAATGGCAATTAGGATACGGATGGACTTAAGTATGGCTACTGGGAAAAAAGTTTCATCATAATCGATTCCCTCTTTCTGAGTATACCTTTTCGCCACAAGCCTAACTTTGAAGGTTTTCACCTTCCCATCTGCTCCCCTCTTCCTCTTGTATAATCACTTACTCCCAATGGATTTTATCCCTTCAGGTGAAGCTATAAGATCTCAAACCTGATTAACGTACATAGACTCATTCTCGGTTTTCATTGCTTCATGTTATAGATCTATATTGACATCAGCAATAAACCACAATTGGATCTTGTTCCTGATACAAGGAGGCTCGAAAGCCTCTCCTGTCCATCTTTCTGGAACTCTAGATACCCTCCCACTACGACGAAGCTTCATTTGTACAGATTCTTGAGGTTGTGCCTCTTCTTGTTCCATAATTGGGCCTGAAAAAGTTGATTCTGATGATAACTTCTCATCAAATTCTAACTTTATTGAACTTTTAGTGGAAGTACTTTGATCATCCAGCATTAGTACTTACTAGTACTTTCTGCTCATTGGGATAATAAAAGTAACCTCTTTTTATCCCTTTTGGATACCCAACAAAGTAGCATAATTCTGATCTTGATTCTAACTTATCTCTTTTGATCAGTACATAAGTTGGACAGCCCCATATCCTGAGATAATTTAGACTTGGCTTACGCCCATTCCATATTCCATAGGGTATCCTTGGTATTACTTAGAAGTCACCAAGTTCAGAATATATGCCTCTGTTTCAAGACATATTCCTAAAAAGAGACCGGAAAAATAGCATGAGACATCATGTTCCGAACCATTTCTATCAATGTTCTGTTTCTTCTCTCAGCTACTCCAGTCTGTTGGGATGTACCCGGTGCAGAGAATTGGGATACTATCTCATGATATACCATGTAATCTTTAGATTCACCGAGGAGGTATTCTCCACCACGATCCGATCGTAAGATTTTGATCAATTTACCTGTCTGACGCTCCATTTCAGCCTTAAACTCTTTAAACTTGTCAAAAGAGTTAAACTTGCGCCTGATTAGGTAGACATAACCAAACCTTGTACAATCATCTATGAAAGTGATGAACTACTCAAAATCCCATTTAGCTTAAGTAGATAAAGGATCACACACATCAGTCTGAATAAGTTCCAATATCTTCTTAACTCTATCAGCCTTTTGGGTGAATGACCTTTTGGTCATTTTTCCTATAAGGCAGGATTTACACTGAGGCCAATTTTTCAATCTTAATGAACCCAAGGGCCCATCATGGATTAACCTCTGAATCCTGGTTGGGTTAACATATCCCAACCTTAGATGCCAAAAATATGAGTCATTGACATTGGTATTTCTCTTCTTACTTAAAGGTTCAGATTGAGTGTTATTTATTTGATTTTTTGTAAGATTTAAAAAGAATAAGTTTCTATACATGTGCCCTGTACATAAAACTTCTCTATTTCTACTGATAGTAATACCAGAATGAAAAGAAACAAAATATCCATGATTTATTAGCTTTGCAACTAAAATCAAATTCTGTCTAAAACCGGGTACATATAAAATATCTTTTAATATAACTACTTTATTACAATAAAAAATAAGATCCAACTCTCCCACTACAAGGACCCATACTTGTGTTCCATTTCCTACTCGTTGTCCATACCCTCCCTTCTGGAGTCTTCTTATCTTCCTAAACCCCTATAAGGAGTTACAGATATGATCAGTAGCACCAGAATCAACAATCCAATTGGAAGTTGATCCAACCATTGAAATTGACTCTAGATAGGGTTTTTCTTGACCTGAAGTTCGGAACACTCTTTTTTCCAGTGTCCCTTTTGCCCACTTTTGAAGCATTTGCATTTGGGCTTGTTGGGTTGGTTCTTGGGTTGGGCCGATGCATTTCCCTTCTTCTTCTTAAACTTCCTAGGCTTAGGCCCAATTCTGGAAGAAAAAGTCTTAGTAATCATAGCCTTGGACTATTGTTTCATGACCTTCTCCGCCACTTGAAATTCTTTCATTAACTCAGTTAAACTCATGTTTAACTTATTCATGTTGTTGTTCAATTTGAACTAAGTAAAAGAGCCCAACAGAGATTCGAGAACCATATCCACTTGGCTCTCGGGGTTAATAATAGCCCCTAAGACTTCCACTTCCTCGAAAGCAGCAATCATTTTGAACATATGCTCCCTGATTAATACTTTCTCAGCCATCTTAGTGTTTATGATCGTCTTAAGAGCTTCCTGCCTTGCGAGCCGGCTCTTATCAACGAATATCGTGGCTCATAATTGGCTAATGTCGTATGCAGTGGTCATGTGCTCGTGTTTTGACTGAAGCACATTAGACATGGAGGCCAACATGCAGTATCGAGCCATCTCGTTGGCCTTCTTCCATGCTTTCTCAGCCTCACGCTCCTCAGCGGTGGAACCCTCCCTCTCCGATAACAAGGAAAGTTTCAAAGAAGACATACTTCTACTATTCAGCAGTAAGTATTATATTCAAGTTCTTTTTTTAGTCCACATAATTTGGACCCGTTAGCTTATTCTCATGAAAAATAATGGCCAAAGAATAAAAGAACCTCCACCAACTATTTCTGAAAAATAAAAAAAAAAAATCAGTTTGTGAAAAATAAAATTATTTGTGACTTTATCCTCATATTAAATTCGATAATATTTAACCATATTACTATTATCTTTAATATGATTAGTTTGGCTATCAGAAAAACTGACATAGCTTCTTGGGTAGATTAACAGTTTCCTAAGCTAAGTGTATTAACCACCACAAATTAATTTTCTTTCTAGGTAATGATTTAGAAGATAACTCCATTGTGAGAAGACCATTTCTTCTCATTTTTTATGGACATTCCTCGCATTATAACCTCCAACGTGGGCTATCCGATCATAGCAAGTGTCCCTGTTGGGTATCTAAGGCTCGTATCCTATACGGCGTAGCGGAAAATAAAACGAGATACCCTCCCAAGACCTATCTATGTGTGAAAAACAAGATATAATGAGGGTAAAGGTAACAGTTTTTACCTTTGCGTGATCGTCCGAAAAACAAAAATTTCTTCTTTAAGTTGAGGCGCGATTAGCAATCCCGTGATCAACCTCCACATGAGTTGAACATCTAACCACTATAATCACAGTGTGTGATTATCTCTAACAGTAATCCACACAGAGTAATACTCAAGCACCAAATTTCTGTGCTAACAGAAGAAGGATGGCGGCTAGGGTTCAAGATCAAAATCGAGAGAGAGAAGAAGAAGATTTTCATGACTGTTGTTTTTTGTATGTTGTTCAGCTATTGGCTAGGTTTTTTCGTGTGTTATTAGCTACTATATATCACACGAAATTCCCTTCCCAAAATTGAGAATTCTAATCATATTATAATTCCCTAATTGTAATTGGAAATATCAAGTTCTCACAATTATAACTTGTACCACAAATTATAACTAATTATAATTTGTCCACAACAATTTTTCTTTCTCTTAATTAACCCCACAATGTAATCAAATAACATCTTGAGTATATAATCCTCTATTGTGTGTGACCTATTAGGTTTCCCAGTCAATTGGTAGAGAACATGAATTAATCCAAACGTCTTTGAGGTTAATAATCCATAATTAATTAGAATTAATCTTATTAATTCTAATCAGGATTGGTTTATTAATTCATCAATTAATAAATTCATATTCCCAGATCATGAGCGGTATCTAGCAACACATCATGACCACCCAAGAGTCTAGGAAGTCAAGTGGCTTGACATGAATCCTTCAATAACAAATTTTAGTGCAATCAAGTCATTTCACCATACAATATCTCATTCGGTTTGGAGTACGAAATTAGTACCAACTCCCTCCAGAATTAATTCTGGCTCGAATACAATAGTACTTATACCAGGAATCCACTACTTTAGATGTGTATCAATTGGAACTGTTTCCAATACACAATTGCCTTGGCCAAGGACTTTCGAGTATTAATTCCTATAAGTGGCCGTGAGATATTCGCCCCTACTATTAGGAGTGGTGAATCCTTTATTGACCCTCTCAGCTACTTTCGTTTACCTCACCATCTACCCAATATCCATCCCATAGGCGGCCCTCGATCGAGCTCCGGAGATTGGAATCAAAGTACAAGGCTCAGCAAACAAAGTACCTTGGAGATCTCAAGTCTAAAGATACTTGCACGTTTGCTATATTGAGATTATATCACTGGCTCTAAATAGTTATCCATGTGATTATCTCAAAGCTAGGTCATCCAATGAACTTGTTCCATTAATAAGCATTCATGTGTTAACTTTGAGTATCTCAATACTCACGATTATGAGAACCACCGCTTGATCAAATTAGGAAGTCTAATACATGTCAGTCTTAATGCATTAATAATGCCCTATCTTATTAATGCTATGACTAGGGACTATTCAAGTACTAACACCATCCAGTGTAGTAGGAATCTCATATCATGCTCTCTATCATGATTTCCTTAACACAGTATTGTATTAGGAACTTTATCGAATAGTTATATTACTTAAAGTAAACAAAAGAAACTGTAAGATAAATAATACCTTTTATTAAAATAAAATGTGTCATATACAATGTACAAGTGATTGCCTCTAGGGCACAGCACTAACAAACTCCCACTTGCACTAGAGCCAATCATTCATGTATCTAATATCGAATGACTCAACATGACAATCATGTTTCTTTTGGGATAGTGCTTTCATAAGCGGGTCAGCTATGTTCTCATCCGTGGGAACTCTCTCTATCTTTACATCATTCCTATCTATGATCTCTCGGATCAGATGATAGCGTCGCAGTACGTGTTTGGATCATTGGTGAGACAGCGACTCCTTTGCTTGTGCAATGGCTCTGTTATTGTCACAATACAAAGTTGTTGGACCAAAAACACTAGGAACCACACCCAGTTCCGTCACGAACTTCTTGATCCAAACAGCCTCCTTGGCTGCATCAGAAGTAGCTATGTACTCAGCTTCTGTCGTAGAGTCGGCAATAGTCTCTTGTTTGGAACTTTTCCAACTTATTGCCCCTCCGCACAACGTAAACACGTAGCCGGATTGTGATTTGAAATCATCTTTATCAGATTGAAAACTGGCATCAGTATACCCGTTTATTTTCAAATCACCTTCTCCATATACTAAGAACATATCCTTAGTTCTTCGTAAGTACTTAAGAATGCTCTTTACAACCGCCCAATGACCCTCACCAGGGTCGAATTGGTATCTGTTCTTCAAACTGAGAGCACAAGATACATCAGGCCTAGTACATATCATAGCATACATGATAGATCTAACTGCCGAGACATATGAAATCTTACTCATGTGATCCCTTTCAACTTGTGTCTTGGGAGACATCGACTTTGAATGGCTTACACCATGTGACATAGGCAAGAATCCCTTTTTGGATTGATCCATACTAAACCTTTTTAGCACTTTATCTGTGTATGTAGACTGTGAAAGACCAAGCAACCTTTTGGATCTATCTCTATAGATCCTTATTCCAAGAATATAGGTTGCTTCACCAAGGTCTTTCATGGAGAATTGTTTGGACAACCAAATTTTAACCATTTGCAAAACAGGTATATCGTTTCCTATTAGCAATATGTCATCTACACAAAGCAGTAAGAAAACGATTGCACTCCCACTAACCTTCTTGTATACACAAGGCTCATCCATATTTTGAATGAAACCAAAATCTTTGATTGTTTCATCAAAACGGATATTCCAACTCGTAGAAGTTTGCTTAAGTCCATAAATAGACCTTTGCAGCTTACACACCTTTATGACATCACTGGATGTGAAACCCTCAGGTTGTGTCATATACACTTCCTCAGTTAGATTTCCATTTAGGAAAACTGTTTTCACATTCATTTGTCAAATCTTATAATCATAATGAGCAGTAATGGCTAGGAGTATCCTGATGGATTTCAACATGGCTACTGGCGAGAAGGTTTCATCATAGTCAATACCATGTTGTTGACGATAACCCTTCGCCACTAGTCGTACTTTATAGGTAACTAAATTACCATCCATGCCCGTTTTCTTCTTGAAAATCCACTTGCACCCAATAGGTTTAATTCCTTTGGGTGGATCAACCAAAGTCCATACTTGGTTGTCGTACATGGAATCCATCTCTGACTTCATGGCCTCAAGTCATTTGTCAGATTCTGAACTATTTAGAACATCCTTATAAGTAGTAGGCTCATCTTTATCTATGAGCAATACGTCATTATGGTCACTAATGAGAAATCCATATCTCTCAGGTGCCATACGTATCCTACGAGGTTCTTGTGTATTAAAATTTTCATCTATTCTCTCAATAGATGTGGGGTTAGACGGATGATCCTCGTTTGTTTGATCTTCATGAACTTCACTAAGTTCAATATTACTCTCACTGTCTCCCTTGAGCATGTGCTCCTTCTCTAAGAAGACGGCATGCTTCGAAACAAACAATTTGTTTTCGGAGGGTTGATAGAAGTAATATCCAAAAGATTCTTTTGGATATCTCACAAACAAACACTTGTCAGACTTACTATCAAGTTTGTCTGACTGTGGCCTTTTAACAAAGGCAGGACAATCCCATACTCGCAAGTGAGATAACTTTGGTTTTTTACCAAAAAAACATCTCAAATGGGGTAGTATCAACTCGATTTTGTCAGAACTCTGCTCAGTATATAAATAAAAGTTTCTAGTGCATGCCCCCAAAATGATTTTGGTAGGTCTGCAAAAGCCATCATGGTTCGTACCATGTCTAGAAGGGTTCGATTCCTTCTCTCAGATACACCGTTATGTTGAGGTGTATGTGGTGGAGTCCATTAAGATAATATCCCATTATCTCTAAGATAACTCAGAAACTCTTGACTCAAATATTCTCCTCCTCGATCAGATCTTAGAGTCTTAATACTTTTGCTAAGTTGTTTCTCTATTTTTTTTCTTGAAGTCTTTAAACCTTTCAAAGGCCTCAGATTTGTATTTCATTAAATACAAATACCCGTATCGTGAGAAATCATCGATAAATGTTATGAAATAGTTATAACCTCCTCTTGCTTGTATTGACATTGGGCCACATACATCAGAATGTATGAGTTCTAATAACTCTTTGGCCCGTTCTCCTTTTCCTGGAAAAAGAGTTTTTGTCATTTTGCCTAGTAAACAAGACTCGCATGTGCCATATGATTCATAATCAAATGACCCTAAGTCACCAAGCTTGTGTAACTTAGAAACACGATTTTCGTTTACATGGCCCAAACGACAATGCCATAAGCAAGAGGTGTTAGAGTTATCTATTTTAGGTTTCTTATTGTTTATATTGAGAATTAGATTGTCCAAGTCTAGAACATATAAACCATTAACCAAAGTTGCTGAACCATAATGAATATCATTCAATGAAAAAGAACAACTTTTATTCTTAAATATTAAATGAAATCCACATAAGTCTAAACACACAGCTGAGATAATATTTTTCATTAAAACTGGTACATAATAACAGTTTTCCAGTTCTATAATCAATCCCGAAGGCAGCTTCAGCTCGTATGTCCCCACAGCAAGTGCAGCAACCTTTACCCCACTTGTAGTACGTAGGTCCATGTCGCCTTTCTCTAGCCTTCTACTGCTCTTTAATCCCTACAAGTTATTGCACAAATGAGATCCACATCCGGTATCTCATAACCATATCTCATTTCTAAAGGTAGTATTTATCTCAATCATAAACATACCTGGAGAAGAAGTAGAAGTGCTTGTAAGCTTCTCCTTCTGCTTCTTGTCCTTGATGGTCTCCAAGTAGGCTTTGCAGTTGCACCTCCAGTGGCTCATCTTCCCATAATGATGGCATAGGCCCTTGGTAGCTGCGTCCTTCTTGTTCACACCACCTTTGGGCTTCATGGGAGCCTTCTTCTTCTTCTTTTGAACTTTCTTCTTAGAAGAGGAAGATTCTACCATTAAAACCGCATTGGAATCCCTCTTCTTGGAGGACTCCGCAGTTTTGAGAAGATTGATCAACTCAAGAATAGTGGACTCAATCTTATTCATCTGATAGTTAATCACAAATTGTAAGAAACTATTAAGTAAAAACTAAAGAATTAAGTCAACTCTTAAGTCATGGTCCATTGTAAACCCGAGAGATCCAAGCTTCTCTATCAAGCCCAGCATCTTCAGCCCATGAGTGGCCACAGAAGAACCCTTTGCCATTTTTCAACGAAATAGTCACTTCAATATCTCATATCTCTCAGTTCTGGCTTGGGCATCAAACAGCTCTCGAAGATGTAAAATGATCGATTGAGCATCCATATGCTTGTGCTGTTTTTGCAACTCATGAGTCATGGATGCCAACATAATACATGATGCTGTATCGCTAGCCTCCTTGTGCCTCTTATGGATAGCATGCTCATCAGCATGAGCATCTTGGGCTGGTGGTGGTGGAATAAGAGCATCTAACACGTAGAGCAACTTTTCCGATTTGAGAACGATCCTCAAATTTCTATACCAGTCGAGATAGTTTGATTCAGTTAACTTGTTGGTTTCCAAAATGCTACGTAAGTTCAAGTTCGTTGACATGATGCAAATGACCTAGATGTAAAGATAGAAAGCATTAGCTACTTGTATATGCACATGATATGCAAATAATTAGGACTTTAATTAAACGCACTTTTACTCCACTATTTTACTCAAACCAATAGCCCCCACTACTGATTCGAGAAAGCCCGTTGGAAGCTTTTCTAGTGGACTGGTATCCAAATTCCTCAAGAATAACCTTGGGTTTGCCCAACAAGCCACCCTTGAGTTCATTGGTAGGTATCCAATACCAATTACATCATATGTAGCTACCGGATCATTAGGTGATTAACAGCTTTTAATCTTAAAGCCTTTTGGGCTACCCCAACTTTTTCTCTAAATTT
This sequence comes from Voacanga thouarsii, assembly GCA_026120185.1. NCBI lineage: Eukaryota > Viridiplantae > Streptophyta > Magnoliopsida > Gentianales > Apocynaceae > Voacanga > Voacanga thouarsii. The sequence goes on along the minus strand of JANUWF010001003.1, from coordinate 7,231,477 downwards.
CTTTATGCTTGAGTTTGCCCAACCGGGATAAAGAATTTAGTTAAACCCGACCCATTAACAGAAATTTAATTCCAAAGGAATTTAATTCCATAGCTTGAACATGCACAATGTCAAGTAGGCTTGGGTTTGCCCAACAACCTGATCTCGAAAAAGGACTCTCGTTCTAACTATATTAACGAAATGAATTAGGTTTACTATTAATTGAGGGATTTGTTCCTTTTAGTGATTTCGTTGAATGACATGCATAATAATCAATAATCACATAATTGATAATCATGGTAATAAAGCGATTACGTGGTATGGTTATGGACTTTACTCTAAATTAATTTCTTTGAGCCATAAAAGAAATTAATATAATTAACCCTATGTGTTCATGCATGATTTAAGTAGAAGGTCTTACCTCCTCGCCTTGTTTTGGCTGCCATCTCCAGAATAAAATAATTCTACTTTTATCTAACCTATGTAAACTAATTACATAATTTCCTAAAGAGAGAAAACCTCGAGTTACACTCGAGGGGAGTTAGTTGAGAAGAGAATTACACAAGAATTCTAGAGAAGGCAGGACACGTAGGCACTATTTCATAAAAACCAAAACTGTAAAATGTATGAACATATATAATTGGTTTTAGTCCATAACCATCCACCATGCCATTGACTATGTTTAAAAAAAATAAACATATACTTTTATTATTTCAAAATCACTATTTTTTGGAAAAATAAAGCAAATTCTAAAATCACCATTTTAGAGAATACATCAATTTTAGATTTTCAAAATCATTATTTTGAAGAACAAAATTGATTGTCTCAAAACTAATTTTGAGAAAAGGCTTTCGGGTCCCGTCTCTCATCAAATGAGGTTTTTCCCTTTCAAAATTCTGTTTCGGAATTTATTTATTTTTTAAATAGTTGGAAGTCACAAACAGAGTAGAACCGGCGCCGGTTCGGAAGCCGGAGCCGGCGTCGACTCTGTTCTAGTTTCCAAAAAAAATTTTCTTCCAAAAACAATTTTTGGACATCACGAATAGAATGGAACTGGCGCCAGCTTGGAGGCCGGAGCCAGCGCCGCCTGTGTTCTACAACAATGGCAGCGATTTTCAAAAAAATCCAGAAACAATTTCTGATACTTTTTTCTTCTGCAAATTTTCAGTGAGAACAATTCTCAGCTGTATTTTCTATTTTGAAGCTATAAACAACAACCAATTTATTAGTTTAAACAAAATCAAAACGAAAAATTAAGATGAAATGGAGGGCAACATCCATGTTGCAAGAAAACGTTTTCTGCAGAAATTTTTCAGCTCCAAAGAAAATATCTTTTCGAAATACTCTGTGATTATAACACAATCATATTGTGCTATGGACCCAATTCATAAAGATTGAAACGATTTCGACTCGAGTGAAAACGATTTTCACAACAAACAAAGACAAACACGAAAACAGTTTTTCATACCAAAATAATGTCCGTAGACCACATATAGCATGTCTCTGATACCACTGTTGGGTATCTCAGGCTCGTATCCTATACGACGCAGCGGAAAATAAAATGAGATACCCTCCCAGGACCCATCTATATGTGAAAAACAAGACATAATGAGGGTAAAGGTAACAGCTTTTACCTTTGCGTGATCATCCGAAGAACAAAAATTTTTTCTTTAAGTTGAGGCGTGATCCAGCAATCCTCCTGATCAACCTCCATGTGAGTTGAATGTCTAACCACTATAATCACAGTGTGTGATTATCTCTAACAGTAATCCACACAAAGGAATACTCAAGCACCAAATTTATGTGCTAGCAGAAAAAGGATGGCGGCTAGGGTTCAAGATCAAAATTGAGAGAAAGAAGAAGAAGATTTTCGTGGCTGTTGTTTTTGAATGTTGTTCATCTATTGGCTAGGGTTTTTCGTGTGTTATTAGCTACTATATATCACACAAAATTCCCTTCCCAAAACTGAGAATTCTAATCCTGTTAGAATTCCCTAATTGTAATTGGAAACATCAAGTTCTCATAATTATAACTTGTACCACAATTTATAACTAATTATAATTTGTCCACAATAATTTTTCATTCTCTCAACTAACCCCACAATGTTATCAAATAACATCTTAAGTATATATCATCTATTGTGTGTGACCTATTAGATTTCCCAGTCAATTGGTAGAGAACATAAATTAATCCAAACGTCTTTGAGATTAATAATTCATAATTAATTAGAATTAATCTTATTAATTCTAATCAGGATTGGTTTATTAATTCATCAATTAAAAAACTCATATTCCCAAATCATGAGCGGTATCTAGCAACACATCATGACCACCCAAGAGTCTAGGAAGTCAAGTGGCTTAACATGAACCTTTCAATAACAAACTTCAGTACAATCAACTCCTTTCACCATACAATATCTCATTCGGTTTGGAGTACGAAATTAGTGCCAACTCCCTCCAGAATTAATTTTGGCCCGAATACAATAGTACTTGTATCAAGAACCCACTACTCTAGTTATGTATCAATTGGAACTGTTTCCATACACAATTGCCTTGGCCAAGGACTTTCGAGTAGTAATTCCTACAAGTGGTCGTGAGATATTCGCCTCTACTATTAGAAGTGGTGAATCCTTTATTGACCCTCTCAACTACTTTCATTTACCTCACCATGTACCCAATATCCATCCCATAGGCGGCCCTCGATCGAGCTCCGAAGATTGGAATCAAAGTACAAGGCTCAGCAAACAAAGTACCTTGGAGATTTCAAGTTTAAGTATACTTGCATTTTTGCTATATTGAGATTATATCACTAGCTCTAAATAGTTATCCATGTGATTATCTCAAAATTAGATCATCCAATGAACATGTTCTATTAACAAGCATCCATGTGTTAACTTTGAGTATCTCAATACTCACAGTTATGGGAACCACCGCCTGATCAAATTAGGAAGTCTAACACATGCTAGTCTTAACGCATTAATGATGTCCTATCTCATTAATACTATGACTAGGGACTATTCAAGTACTAACACCATCCAGTGTAGTAGGAATCTCATATCATACTCTCTATCATGATTTCCTTAACACAGTGTTGTACTAGGGACTTTATCGAACAGTTATATTACTTAAAGAAAACAAAAGAAATTGTAAGATAAATAATGCCTTTTATTAAAATAAAATGTGTCATATACAATGTACAAGTGATTGCCTCTAGGGCACAACACTAACAGTCCCAGGTTATTAATTACATCCATCCATTAGTTCTAGATCCTTGTAGTATCCCCATTCTATACGGGTTCACTCTCAGAGTGACGCGAGGGGACCCACGATCTCTAATGAGGATCGTGATGGAAACCATTTGAACCTATCTCCCATTTAGTATTTTAATATAAGGGTTTTCTTGGAAAATTTCCTTTGAAAATTTCAATTAAGTTTTCTTTTAACTCAAAAATAAAATATCTAAACCCATAAAAATTTATATGTCAAGGTTTATACCCTTTGAGAAATTTTTTCATGAATTAATTTTATTTAAGTTAATAAACTTAATAATTTTAAAAGTTTTCAATAAAACTTTCGAGAGATTTTTATCTCAAATTTAATTTGACAAAAACAAATTTTCTTATTAAAATTCAATCAAAATGATTTTTCTATTTTAATTTGCAAAAATATCTAAATCCAATATATTTTCTATGTCAATGATAAAATCCTTTGAGAAAATAATCCAGAATTAAATTTTTTTTCGAATTAAAATTAACCATTTGATTAAGAAAAATGTTTTTCTTTGTCAAAAATTCCCAAAGACTTTGGTCTTTGAGAAAACGTGCACATAAGATATAAAAAGAAATAAGCATATTTGAAAATTATAAACATTTTCATGCTTTTCTATTTTTTTAACCTAAGTGTCCAAATAATCAAATTAAACACATTAATTAATTAATGGTCTTATTGAATCCTAAATTTCCTTTACTATTATTTTTCATACAAAATATTCAAAGAATATTAACTATTGTAATAAAAATAACTTCGCCTGATATGAGACAAAAAAAAAATTCTTTTTATTCGGGTCCAGTGCACCCGCCACACTAGATCATGGCCCATGGATTTTCCCATGGGCAGAGATCCAGGCTAGTGCCCGCAACCCGCCCACGGCCAACCCAGCTGCACGGTCAAAATTGTTAACCCCACAGCGAGAATTGCAATTGCATTTCCTTGCAGAAGCAGCTTCCTCGCACCACGCGAGGAAGCAACCGCCTTCCGCGAGGAAGCCATCCTCGCTGGTGGCATGCGGCTTGCGGCTTGATTGGCTCATGACTTCTCACATAGGGGCGGCTCGGCCCGCTACAATGCCTTCTTCTCCAAATTATTTCTCTACATTTCAGACGACTCTCTGTACGATTTTTTTCACTGTTTTTTTTTTTATCAAAACTCATCCAAACAATCGCCTTTACCCTTAAAAACACTGGGCTTAGACGATGTCTATGAAAGCAATCAAAATACAGTGTTCCTATGTTTTCACTCGCGAAGCTCACCATGAAACTATCTATACCAGTAAACACGAAAGATCGCAGAAAAAATCAAAACAAATATTTTATTGTTTTAGTTAAGCCTAGTATGCTTCCTGCATTTGCCAAACTATGGCTCTGATACCAATTGTAGGCTTAAAATGGCAAAAATCATCAAACCGAAAGCATGCTAGCAAAACAAAAAATTTACATTTGTGATTGAATGGCCCTTTTCGCACTAATGTAGATATCTGTACAAGAATGCTTGAAACTATTGAATCACGTCCTTGTAAACGTCAACTATGTCTCATTCACACGAAGCCTTTGATCTTCTGAAATGGTACCCGTAGCACAACTGGTGAAAGTTTAAAGAAGTGGATTTGATAAACTTTTGGCCTCTGTGAATGTTTTCACTAGATTTCTGTGAATGCTTCACAGAATTCGTTTTCTTCACCAAAATTGGGTTTTATATACCAAATGAAAAGCAGAAAACATTTGCATGATTTTCTCTTCATTTTCAATCCTTCACCAAGAGAGAGAACAACCACATGAAAACAAAAAGCACATACTTTCTGTTATCCTTCACGCAAAACAACACGAGATCCATCCCGTGTTATTTTTTTATTTTTTATTTTTTAATTAATTAATTAATTTAAATTTTTTAATTTTATTTTACCTTTGGTCTTATTTATTGAGTCAGATAAAATTATTTACTCTTGGGCTTGAACATCTATAAATAATAAATCTCAATTATTTATTTTCTAGGCTTCGTTAAACAGCCTAAGAAATAATTAATCAGCCAAAATAGGCCAATATAAAATATTAGGCCTTTTATCTAGTTCATATCTAGATTAATTTTCTAATTATTCAATCTAGACCTTAAATAATTAATTAACAAAATAAACTAGATAAAATATATACTCTCTCTCAGGCCTTATATTTTATTCTAGTCCAATAATAAATTAGACCACTTAAATAAAATAAAATAATATCCATAATTAGTAAGACCAACTCCTTAACCCAAATTTGTCAAGATTTAAGAGTTATTCCAAAGACCAAAAGATAAATCGTCTTGGCTACTAAAATGATCAAAATACCCCTACTATATAAATAGTTATATTTTGAATTTTAAATATTTTCTAATATCTCCATAAGAAAATATTGACCCCAAGGATAATGCTGCATTAGAAAAATTTTTGACCTACAAGTGTAATGACTAAAATACCCCTCTACGCATCGCCGTACAATTAGAGAAAAAGGTGTACTAACACCTCTCTAATAGATATCTACTATCCTTAAACCTCTAATCCAATAATCCACGGCTCTTGGAATGTTTGCACTTTCCAAAGGAGCTACCCTAAAGGAAACATTCAAGTCATATTCCCCAGGGCCTTGGATAATTAGATCATTTGAACAGTCACAATGGGCGATATAGCGTAAAAGCTATCTTGTACAAATCTGTCTTAACTAACTAGTCACATATACCCAACATACAAGTATATCGGCTCTACGAAAGAATCTCAACTACAGTATATCAAAGTATATGCTTCTAGCTTCATCAGACTACCAACTCATATTCAAACGGTAAAGTATTAGTCCACGTTCTAGCAGTAATAGTTTGGGTTTCTTCTAAATAGTACTTTTAAAAACCACTATTACAGGTCCAATTCTACGTATTCAAAACACGCTCATGCTATGAAATGAGTGGACTACTCACTGGCTAAAGGTAAGCAATTCCCCATTTGAAATTCATAACACAATAACCTAAACATGATGAGATTCTCATTCTCATCAATCAATTAAGAACAAACATTTATGTGTTAAGTAACCCGTGATCCATACCTTACTGTGAAAGACCACCATTCACATGGATCACTTACTTAAATATAATAGATCTTTTTTAAACGAAAATCGTGCACAAATACAATGTAAATTTACAAATAAATTTTGAGAATAAATTCTTTTATTAATAAATTCGATAATTACATAAGATAAACTAGTTTAGAGGGCATATATTCAAACAAAAGATTCCTCAATGAATGTGAAAAATCAAAAAAAGAAAAGAACAAATATGTATAGTGATCGAATAAAACTTCTGCATACTTCACAACAAACTGATAAACTAAGAACTCCTCTACAAATTGAAGTAATATCACATTCTAGTATGATCAAACAGTACAAATTTGAAACACAATTACAAAAAATTGTTACATACAGTAAACACTTAGCAGGTTGGGGGTGGAACAACCACTAAACAATGGAACACAGGCAACTTAACAATACAAAGGCACAATTGTAATTTTAACCCCAAAAAAATCCCTATAATCTTTCATATTCTCCTTATTCTTCCAAAACAGAGCCTTTCTTTGTTCCCCCATGGCCGCCACATCTCCTCTTCCTCTTTTCTTCTATGGTCGCCGCATATTCTCTCTCTCTTTCTCCTCCATGGCCGCCACATCTCCTCTCTCTCTTTTCTCTTTTATTTAATAAGGCGTCAAGCAACCTTTATTGAAGAAAAAGCTCTTGCCTTCAACTCAAATAGAACAAAACTTTCCTTCTAAAACGCAAAGCCGATATCTTTCGTAGCAAACAAGGATGACTTTGATCTATTAGATTCTTTGATTTGTGCATTGTTGAGATCAGAAGTAGGCTTGAACTGCTTTATTTGGTCTTCAACATCCTCCAATCTTAAATAAAGGGCTACAAAGAAGACAGCAATCGCATACCCGGGAACATTACACTTGTAAATATTCTGATAGTTTATATATTGCAAAGTCGAAGATGTCTATCAGAGTATTGAATCCGAATGTAGAGGTGCTCAACAAATCGGCCGCCCTGCATATGAACATCAATGCTGCAAAGGGCTTGCAAGATGTCCTCAAGACCAATCTTGGACCTAAAAGAACCATTAAAAATGTCAGTACTGGTTCTCAAAAAGAAAAGCAGAAGTCATCGAAAAAGCAGGCAAGGAAGCAGAAGAACATGAAGCACTGTCAAAAATGGAAAAGAAATCTCAGAGAACAAAACAACTAAAGTAGAAGAAGATGAAAGAGAAAGTTGGATTCTAAACATTTAAAATGATCAAAGTGGCTCTATGATCAAAACAAAAACAATTGTTGATATTCAGAGAACCATGATACTCAGCTGAAATGATGTAAAACCTGAGCATCATCTGAAACAATAGTAGCTCTATGTTTTCATTACCCTTTTACTTTATATTGTAGTGTGATGGGTTTATGTAGAGAATTTTGATATTTTAAAAAAAATTATTCAGATAAGCTCCATTTGAATTCATTGAATTAAGAAATCTCTTGAAAATGGTTCATATTCAGATAAGATCTATCCGAATTAATTGAATTTAGAGAATCTTGATATTTAAAATAAAAATATAGATAATGTTGATATTTAAAATAAAAAACTCTTTTGACATTTCATTTTAAAAAAATTCATTTAAATTCAACACGCCACATGTCACAAATAGACATTACCATTTGTCAAAATAGGAGCCTTCCGCAGGTACTTATATATATATATATATATATATATATATATATATATATATATATATAGACATTACCATTTGTCAAAATAGGAGCCTTCCGCAGGTACTTATATATATATATATATATATATATATATATATATATATATATTCCTTTTGATATATTTTAGTCCTGTATAAGAATCAATTTATTTACATTATTTTCCCTATTGTACCTCGACCTTCAAATTATTTGCAACACTCTTTGTAACATTTTCTATAATCTTCTTAGTATATAGAGATTTTTTTATCTTTTTTAAAAATATTTAATTATTAAAAGGGCAATTGCTAAATCAATAATGCTAACCTTTTTTTTATTTTTTATTCCCCCCCTCTTATCTCTTTCTTCTTCCTTCTTATCACTCTTCTCCTTTCACAACTGATATTATTTCAAAAAAACCTGCAGCTCTTTTTTTGCCTTTCCACCTTCTAATTTGCAAGTCTAAAACTCAGCATACTTAATTCAACAATTACAATAGTCATAAAAATTCCCTAGACAAAACCTTACAAACCTTGCTCTCAAGAACTCCTCCTCCCTCTTGAACGCCACACAACTGAAGACATCATCTTTATAAACGTAAACTCTCTCTCGATTGGATATAATAATAAATAAATCTAATTAATTAAAAGTATATTTATTGTGGTATATGTAAGGACAATACAAAAAAGAGAAGATGCATGAAGTGTTTTGACTACCAAGTAATTAAATACTAGTATGATTTTTTTTTTTTAAAAAACCACAATAGATATTTTGTGGAAGTGGAAACGTGATGATGAGGAAAAAAAGTAGAAAAGAAAGGGAAAAAAATAATTAAGTTAATATCATTAGTTTAAAAAATGAACAATTAAGTTAATACCGTTAGTTTGTAAACTATCTCTTTAATAACTAAATATTAAAAAAGAGAAAGGTTTTATATTAAAAATATTCAGGGGCGAACACATAATTAAAAATATTAGCAAAACAGTTATAAGTAATACAGAATAATTATTCAATATAGCAAAATAACTATACAAAATGAAGTAAAACCAGAATAAGGAGTAGAAGAAGATGATAATTCGAGGTTTGTGTTCAACACAATCTCCTTAAAATAGATTCACTCATCTTGTAAGTGTGCTCGACGTTGAAATGATCGTCTGCTTCCTAATATACAACAGATACGAAGAAGCAGCTAGCACACAACTCTTTACCTAACAAATTAAATCAAACTAGAATATTATATAAAATATGCAAGTGTAGGGATAAAAGAGAGATAGTTTTCTGAATTTTTTTCTTCCACACAAAAACAAAATATGAGACACCTATTTATAGACTAGGTAAGTGGTGGGATCATGAATATAGCATAGGTTATAGATATGAGGGTTAAAGGTTACAAACTCATTGTAACTCCCACTACCTCCACTATGTCCATAACCTTTTGATAACCACTTACCTACTACCTCAATAACTCTAGAGGTTATGGGAGATCATGGTTCATGGGTAGTAGGTTATAATATACTTCCTACTTTCTCATCATTTATGGTTGCCTTATTATTAAAATAATTTTTCATTCACCCATCGCATGCCAATTTCCAATAATCCCCCACATGAATGAAAATTTGTTTTGATTTTAACTCGACATAGTATTCCACGACTGAAACCTACATAGGATAGTTAGATGTTACCCCGTGAACCTTCCCTTGTCAGATATATGCTCTTTACTAGCTGTCCAGTAGACGCGATGTCGTTAAACTGTCCTGCTTTTTTGTGTAAATAAAACACATACATCACATAGGAATCATTTTCTTAGTTTGATATGCTCTCATGATTATATCCATTTTGGCTATGAACATCGACCTGGTTCTGCAAGAGTTTCTAGAGAATTAAGCCCTACACAAATTTTTCTTTGAAACGGCCCCACTTCTCTCTCACATAGGTGATTTACTTAAGTCTCAAGTAAATCAATTACTTACTTAAGAATCATTAAAGCAAAACAATGCTATCCTTATCCCTTCAACATCACTGTTTCCTTGTGGGAATGGGTTGAGGTTAGCCCCTATAGTGACCATATAAAATCTTATAACTAGGTTGTCCCATTGAACTTAGATCTTGGGATCTCCAGTCAATTAGGTTGGGTTTCCTTCATTAAACTTATACTCTAACGGGCTTTAATCCCATTCCCTTTGTTATCTTTTCAACTAACTCTCTATTCAACCCTTTAGTTAATAAATCCGCAATGTTATCTTTTGACTTTACATAGTCAATAGAGATAACTCCCGTTGAGAGTAGTTGTTTAATGGTATTGTGTCTTCAACATATGTGTTTAGACTTACCATTATACATGTTACTCTGTGCTCTCCCAATAACTGATTGACTATCACAATAAATACAAATTGGTGGCACAGATTTTTCCCATTTTGGAATGTCCTCTAAAAAATAACTCAACCATTTATTCTACTTCTTCACCACATTTATCCAAAGCTATAAATTCGGATTACATTGTGGATCTAGCAATAACAGTTTGTTTCGAGGATTTCCAACACAGCTACACCAGTTAGTGTATACACATATCCACTAGTAGAATTTGAAACTTTTGTATTGGATATCCAATTTGCGTCAGTATATCCTTCAAGAACAGTCGGATATATTATATAATGAAGTCTAAAATTTCGATTATATCGTAGGTATCTAAGTACCATTGTTATTGCTTTACAATGGTCTGTACTCGCATTACTTGTGTATCTATTGAGTTTATTAACAGTATATGCAATATCTAGCCTCGTACAACTCACTAAATACATTAGACTTCCAATAACTCTAGAATATTCCACTTGAGTAATACTTTCTCCTCTATTCTTGGATAAATGAAGACTATTATCCAATGGTGTTCTAGCATAGCTAGTATAATTCTTGTTAAACTTTTCAATAATTTTATCCACATAACGAGTCTGGCTTAAAATAAAACCCTCTGATGATCTTCTGATTTTAATTCCTAAAATCATATTTGTAAGTCCCATGTCTTTCATGTAAAATTTTGAATTAAACATGTTTTTTGTTGACTGAACCATTTGGTCATCACTACTAATAATAAGCATGTCATCTACATAAAGACATAAAATGACATAGCCATTTTTTGTCTCTTTTGTATAAACACACTTGTCACATTCATTGATTTTAAATCCATTGGTAATCATTGCATTATTAAATTTCTCATGCCATTTCTTCGGTGCCTGTTTCGAGCTGTACAGTGATTTTTCCAACTTACAAACTTTTTTTGCTTTTCCAGGGACTTTGAAACCCTCGGGTTGTTCCATATAAATTTTCTCGTCTAGATCCCCATTCAAGAAAGCTATTTTTACATCCATTTGATGTATCTCTAAATTTCTTAAAGCTGCAATAGCAAGAATCATTCTAATAGAAGTTATTCTCGTTACAGGAGAATAAGTATCAAAAGAATCCAAACTTTCCTGTTATTTGTAACCTTTGATTACAAATCTAGTTTATACTTGTCAATGGATCCATCGGGCTTTATTTTCCTTTTAAAAATCCATTTAGACCCTAAAGGTTTACAACTAGGAGGAAGATCTACTAATTTTCAAGTGTGATTCTATAGAATAGAATCAACTTCACTTCTTATGGCTTCTTTCTATAAAGGACCTTCAGAGGAATTCGCTGCCTCTGAATATGTTTGTGGCTCTTTTTCTAACAAATAAGTAAGAAAATCATCTCCAAATGATTTTTCTACTCTCACTCTTTAGCTACGCCTTAGCTCAATTTCATGGGATGAATTATGATTTCCATCATCATACTCCTCTTGATTCATAGTATCAAATGTTCACTTAGACGAACTTTCTCCACTATTGAATTTACAAGAAAATATATTTTCAAAAAATGATGCATTTCTTGATTCTATTATCGTGTTCTTGTGTATTTCTAAAATTTTAGAAGCATGCACAAGAAACTGATAAGCATTACTATTATGTGCATAACTAATAAAGATACAATCTACAATTTTAGGACCTATCTTTGTTCTCTTTGGTGTTGGAACAACTACTTTTACAAGACACTCCCATACTCGCAGGTGTTTGTAAGACGGCCGCTTTCCTTTCCATAACTCATAAAGAGTTATATCTTTCTTTTTTCGGGGTATCCTATTCAATAAGTAGTTACTAGACAAAATTGCTTCACCCCACATATTTTGAGGTAATCTTGAACTTATTAGTATCGCATTCATCATTTCTTTTAAAGTGCAATTTTTACGTTCAGCAACACCATTTGATTGAGGAAAATAAGGCGGAGTTACTTCATGTATAATTCTATGTTGTGCACAGAATTCTCCAATTGGTGTTTCATATTCACCACCCCTATTACTTCTCAACCTTTTAATTCTCTTGTTAAATTGATTTTCAACTTCATTCTTGTAAAGAATAAACTTCTCTAAGGCTTCATCTTTGCTTTTAAGCAAATACACATTACAGTATTTTGTACTATAATCAATAAAGGTAATAAAATATTTATTACCACCTCTTGTTTGAATGAATTTTAAATTGCAAACATCACTATGAATCAATTCAAGAGATTCGGTGTTTCTTTCAATTAATTGAAATGAAGACTTAGTTAATTTTGCCTCAATACAAATTTCACTTTTCGAATTAATTTGGAATGAAGGAATATGATCTAAGTTAATTAATCTATGCATTGTATCGCAATTAACATGTCCTAGTCTACCATGCCAAACATTGGAAGACTCAAGCAAATAAGCAAAAGACTCTTTATTGATAGTAGACATTACATTTAATTTGAACAACTCATTAGTTGCATAACATTTTCCCACATACATTCCAGAATTAGACAAAATAACTTTGTCAGATTCGAATACCATGCGAAATCCATGTTTGTTTAGCAGTAACCCAGACACTAAGTTCTTGCAAACTTCTGGCACATATAATACATCATTTAGAGTCAAGGTCTTGCCAGAAGTCATCTTCAATAACACATTTCCTTATCCTTCTATAGGAGTAGAGGTAGAATTCCCCATAAACACTTTTTCTCCTTCAGATGATTCAAACGTAGTGAATAGCTCTTTATTAGTGCAAACATGCCTAGTGGCACTAGTATCTATCCACCGCTCTTTTAGATTTAACCCAATAAAGTTCACTTCAGAAACAACAATAGCAACGTTCATCTCTGAAACATCTTTGGAGATATCATCAATCATGTTTGTCTCATGATTTTTCTTCCTCTTTGGGAGTCTACAATCAGCAGACTTGTGACACATTTTGCCACAATTAAAGCATTTTCCTTGAAACTTATGTTTCGTGATTCCTCCTTTCACGCCAATTGTAGATTTGGCCTTCTTTCCTTTTGAGCTTTGCCATTACATATGCTCCACAATATTTGCCTTAGAAGCAACAGGAATGGACGGCTTACGTTCTTTTGTCTTTACTTTCTTCTTCAATACAAAGTCTAATAATGAGCTCCTCTAAGTTCATCTCCTTTCACTTATACTTAAGGTAATTCTTGAAATCCTTCCATCCAGGAGGCAACTTCTCAATAATAGCAGCCACTTAGAATGTTTCACTTAGAACCATGCCTTCAACATGAATCTCATGTAAAATAACTTGAATTTCATGCACTTGGCTAATAACAGTCTTAGAATCCACCATTACATAATCAAGGAATTTTCCAACAACAAATTTCTTTTTGCCAACATCTTCCATTTTATATTTATGGTCCAGGGATTCCTATAGTGCCTTTGAAGTTTTTTGTGCACTATAAACACTATACAAAAAGTCATTCAAGCCATTCATGACATAATTTCGGCATAGATAATCAGAGTGCTTCCAAGCATCAACCGCATTGATGGCTTGCACATCTGTCTCTTCTTCAGCCAACTTTGGAGCATCCTCCTTCAAGAATCTCTCAAGATTCAAGGTAGTCAAATAGAATAACATTTTTTGTTATCATCTCTTGAAGTTTGTACCATTGAACTTTTCGAGTTTCTCACTATGGTTAGAGGACACCATATGAGGTTTGATCACTAAAGGCAATTGTAAAGCAGTAATAGTCATAGAACCTAGACCATCGAAACCAACGCCGGTAGGCATATTTGAATCATTTGCTGCCATATTGAATACGCACAAATCTATTTTAAGATTGTTAGCAAAACAGCTATAAGTAATACATAATAATTATTTAATATAGCAAAACAACTATACAAAACGGAGTAAAACCAGAATAAGGAGTAGAAGAAGATGATAATTTGAAGTTTGTATTCAACACAATCTTTTTAAAATAGATTCAATCCCTCTTGTAAGTGTACTCGAGGTTGAAATGATCATCTGTTTCCCAGGATACAATGGATATAATGAAGCAGCTGGCACACAACTCTTCACCTGACAAGTTAGATCAAACTAGAACACTATATAAAATATGCAAGTATAGGGATAAAAGAGAGAGAGCTTTTTTGAGTTTTTTTCTTCCACACAAAAACAGAATAGGAGACACCTATTTATAAATAGAGCTGAATTCGAACCGAACGTTCGCGAACAAAAGCTCTTTCGCGTTCGTTCGTGTTCGATTAAGGCTCGTTTATTTAATAAACGAACGAATTCGAACAAAAAATTATGTTCGTTTATTAATCGAACGAACACGAACATGTTCGCGAACATATTCGAATGTTCGCGAACACATATATTTTATAAAAAATAATTATATTATATTTATTATATATATTTTATTATTTATATTTTATAATAATTAAATATCAGTAGGGTTAGTCTTGTTGTTGAGTCTTCTCTTTTCTTCCATCGCGCAATTCGCAGATTCACAGCCGCCGTGACGCCGTCTCACTCCAATCTCCTCACCTCTCACTCGTCACCTCTCTTCAGAGTCTTCAGTCTTCACCCTCACGGCCTCCCTTCTGTTCAGAGTCTTCAGACTCTTCACCCTCACGTTCACCTCTCCTCAAGACTCTTTGGCCGTGAGTCCCGTGACACCTCAAATCTGTCCTCCCGACTTCATCGCCGTCTAAGAGACAGACCAACAATTGCGGACACGTCTCGTCTGAGACGAAGAACAGCGCGCTCTCCCCCGCTATTCTTCACTCTCACTGCTACCAGAGGCACGACAGAAACTTCTATCGCCTGAGACGAACAACGGCGCACACTTCCCTGCCATTCTTTAACATCTCTGATACCGAGGGCACGTCGGATTTTGCTTCCATTTTTTGGTTTGTGCTTCTATTCCTTAAATCCTTTTTGTTTTATTGCTTAGATATACAGATCTGTATTCAGATCTTGTTTAAATTTTGGGCAGTTGGATCTTTTAGGAGCATGTTAGATTACTCATGAATTGATGTTTATGAACTGAGGTTCCATATGATTCTGGTTTGCTTTACCAATTCCCTTTAGTCTACCATTTGTATTGGAATTGTGATTGATGAGGCTGGCATTAACTGAAGAACTTGGTATAAGGATTATTTTGTATTCTTTGATCTGAAAAAGGATGTTCCAGTTCAAGATTTTAGTAGTATACTGTTGGGATGTAGTGTTTGTTTTATATTATCATCTAAATGCAGTAAATTTTAAATTTTTTCTGTCCCCTTGTATTTGGTGATAAATGGATGTTTTTATCTTTGTTTGAGTATCATTTCATATGTCATTTATAAAGATTGTTTTATATTTCTGTTCTTGTTCTTTGTTTATGAATATCTAAAATGATTAATTTGAGCTCATTTATTGCATGATAGGTATGTCAAGTCCTCCATTTTCGTCATTTCAAGGTTCTTCTACAAGTCTAGGAATGGCCAATAGCTCTTTTGATGATGGGTTACTTCAATTAAATGAGATAGATATGGGAAAAAAATGACGAATATGCTAGCCAAAGCAAAGAACAAGTGGTAGAAGAAGGGGTTCAAGAACAAGAAACTAATGCATTTCAACGGAAAAAAAGAAAAAAAGTTGCTGCTTGTTGGAAGGAAATGGAAGAAATTGTGGACAGTAAAGGCGTGAAGATGGCTAAGTGCATCTATTGCAAGGAGTCATGGCCTTTAAACAAGACGTCTACCACCACTCAACTAAACCGACACTTGGCGAATTGTTTGCAAAGGAAGCTTGCCCTTGGTCAAAATCCAATGATGAAGCAACAAGTACTTTCTTTTACTCAATCAGA
The DNA here is from genome assembly GCA_026120185.1 of Voacanga thouarsii. NCBI lineage: Eukaryota > Viridiplantae > Streptophyta > Magnoliopsida > Gentianales > Apocynaceae > Voacanga > Voacanga thouarsii. Next base: position 7,215,307 of record JANUWF010001003.1, on the reverse strand, counting down.
GAATGAAGATGTGAGTTCTATTGCTAATTTTTCGTATGATCATTCTAAAGTTAGGGAGCTTGCTGCACATATGGTTTTAGGTCATGAATATCCTTTCTCAATGATGGATCATGTGATTTTTAATAAGTTTATGAGAGCTGCATCACCCTTTTACCAAAAAATAGGTCGAAATACTGTGAAAAAGGATTGTATATCAACTTATGAGACTGAGAAAAAAAAGTTGAAGTCATTATTAAAGGATGTAAGAAGAATTAGTATTACTACTGATTTGTGGAAGTGTTCTGGACAAAAAATTCAATACATGGTTGTCACTGGTCATTTTGTTGATTCTAATTGGATGTTACAAAAACGTGTCTTGAGTTTTAAAAATGTACCACCCCCACATACTGGTGTTCTTGTTGCTGATGCTCTCAATAAATGTCTTCTTGATTGGGGTATTGAGGATAAAGTGGCTTCTATTACAGTTGACAATGCTTCTTATAATGATGTTTGTATTAGGAGATTAAAAGAGGATTTTGCATTGAGGAAAAAGTTGTCTCTTGGGGGAAAGTTATTTTCATGTTAGATGTTGTGCTCATATTTTAAATTTGCTAGTTCAAGATGGGCTTGATCAAATTGGAGAAGTGATTGAAGTTGTTAGAGAGGGAATAAAGTATTTGAACAATTCAGAGAGTCGCCTTAAGGAATTTGCTAAAATTGCAAGACAACTCCAATTACCTTCTAAGAAATTGCTTTTGGATTGTCCAACTAGGTGGAATGGAACTTATTTGATGTTGGCTGCTGCATTAGTGTTTAAAGATGTTTTTTCTCGTTATGCTTGATATTGATGTTGGTTTTAGATATGTTCCTAGTATAGTTGATTGGATGAAAGTGGAAGAGGTGTGTCAATTTCTAGGTGTTTTTCATGAAATTACAAACATGATTTACGGTTACGAGTATCCAACTGCAAACCTCTTTCTACCCGAGCTTTACTGAGAATAAAAGAGCTATTGAATGAAAAATCTTCCGATATTTCGATCACATAAGGGCCATGGGTTCACGAATGACAGCCAAATTTGACAAGTATTGGGGTGAATGTAACTTATTGCTTTCCTTGGCTGCTTGCTTTGGATCCTAGATATAAAATGGTACTTATTGAATTTGCTTTTCCGGTGATCTATGATAAAGATGCTGAAAAGAATATTTCTTTGGTTAGAAAAGCATTGGATGATCTTTATGAAGAGTATGTTAGTGCTTATAATGAATCTCAATGTGAACATGGACAAAGTACAAAAAAGAGTACAAGAGGAGAGAGTATTTCATCTAATAAATGCAGCATTGGTTCTCAAGGAATTGGAAGGAGTATCATCACTTGGGAAGGCTAAATTTGAATCATTTATTAGACAAGTAGAGACTGTTCAATCGGTGAAATCGGAATTAGATATTTATCTTGAAGAAAGTGTCTACATTTGTGATTCAAGTGTTCATTTTGATGCCTTAGATTGGTGGAGGGTGAATCAATCAAAATATCCTAGATTGGCTAGGATGGCATGTGAATTATTAGCTATTCCTATTACTACTGTAGCTTCTGAAGCAACTTTTAGTGCTGGGGGTAGGGTTATTGATAATCGCCGGGCCTCAATGTCTATTGATACAGTAGAGATGCTCCTGTGCTCATCTGATTGGGTACGAAATTTTCATGGACTTAAAAAGCGCTCAAAGGTTAGTGTGATAAAAAAAATTTATAGTATATTACTCATATTAAATATACTAATTTATATGTTTTTTTGTAGGATGATGATGAACAAGCTTCTTTTAAAGAAATTATGCTTCCTGTAGTAATGGATTAAAGTTGCCATTTGGTAAGTTAAATACACAATTGTGTTTGTGTTTGTATAGTAACATGATTTTGTTTACTCAATTTTGTGTACATAGTTTTCTTGAGATGGATTGGTTTTGGAGAGAAAAACTCTGGAGATATTGTTTTCAAGTATAAAATCTGAATGCTTGGAAAATGAATATATATACAAAACTCGTGATTAGGAAGAGGAAGTCACTTTGTTCACTCTAGATATGCTTTCCAGCTTTTTACTGCTATTGTCATTATGTGCTTCGATAAACTTGGTATCATAAAACTTTAGCTCTCAACTTGCCCACTAGTTAATATTGTTGCTAATTTTGTGTAGATTCTTTATTCAAAGAGTTGGAATTTTGTGTTGAATTAATCTGAGTATATTTTAAATTTTGAGAACTCATTTTGATTTAGTTAATGGTGTTGAACTTGGGTATTGGACTATTGCAGTTTTGTTCCGATGATGAAATACTTTACTGGTATAGTATTGTTATGTTTCAATTTCAGTTAACTGCAGATTCCACACTACTTTCTCTTTACTCTATATGATTACTGGTCAGGAAATATTTATTTTGAAATAGACATACTTGATTATTGGAATGGTATTCTTGTGGCTTTGATGTAATATTTTCACTGTGGTATCGAGGGTTCCATTAACTGCTTAACTTTTGCAAAGAATTCATGGTTATCATTTTAGCAGTCTCTAAAGCATTGGCCTTTTTAAATACATGGCTCTAGTTTTCAATGTTAGTAATTGCATGCTAGTGGGTGTTTGTAAGTTTTATTTGTAGTTGGATTAATTGATGATAGTGTAGGACTAATGGTTTTGCCATTGGATAATTATTATTGTGTGTAATTCACTCGGATGGATCTCGCTTGCTTGGAGGTTATTTGGAGGTTATTTGTTACTCGGATATGTCCTATGGGAGGTGTAATGTGAATCCAATGGTTGTATATTGTGTGTAATTCACTGGATGGATCTGCTTGCTTGGATGGATATGTCCTGTGGGAGGTGTAATGTGAATCCAATGGTTGTATATTGTGTGTAATTCACTGGATGGATCTGCTTGCTTGGAGGTTATTTGGAGGTTATTTGTTACTGGATATGTCTTATGGGAGGTGTAATGTGAATCTAATGGTTGTATATTGTGTGTAATTCACTGGATGGATCTGCTTGCTTGGAGGTTATTTGTTACTGGATATGTCCTATGGGAGGTGTAATGTGAATCCAATGGTTGTGTAGTCTCGAATCTAATATTTCTTTGCCATTTTTGCATGTTCCAATTGTTAATGTAAGGCCTAAGAACTGCAGTATGTTGGACGTTGCTTCTTGAAATGGTTAGGATACATGTATTTCTTGGCTTCTAAGTGCTGCCTTGAGAGTTTCTAGCGGCGTAGTGATACATAGGGATGTATTGGTCAAATTAAACTTATTTAAGTAGAAAACCTTGCATGTAAAACTAGTTCAATAATAACAAGATGTTTGTGCCCTAGCCTTAGAGGTTGAATTTTTCCCTCACTCGCCATAGAGGACTTTCATTCATAGTTACTAGCTATAATACAAGGCTAACGATGTTCAAGATCATATGTTTGTTAGGCTGTGATGCACGTGACTTAATATTGTTGCTAATTTTGTATAGATTCTTTATTCAAAGAGTTGGAATTTTATGTTGAATTAATGCTTTTAATTTCATGAAATTTCAGGAACTATAATGCAGTAGAACAAGTTGTTTCTTCAAGAGTTATGGTGCCTATGTTTGAAGTTCTTTTTATGGAGTTTTTTTAAGAGAGATTTTTAATTATTTTTTATGGTTATTAATTAATTTTAGTTTGTTATAATTTTGTTGTGGACTAGGGAATTATGTAATGTTAAAAATGTTTGTAATTTAGTTTTGTTTTATTTTGTTGTATTTTAAAAATATAATTACTGATGTATTGTAAATGTTTAAATTTGATTTTTTTAAATGAATTTTAGAATTATTATTTTTTAAATTTTAGAATGAAGAATACAAAATAAACGAACAATTCGAACAATTCGAACACGAACATTAATCGAGTTTTTCGAACTCGAACTCGAACGAACACGCACATTATTAAAAAATAAACGAACGAACTCGAATACGAACTCGAGCTCGATTAATAAACGAACGAACTCGAACAGTGTTCAAGTAAGTTCGAACTCGAGCTCGAAAATTCAATACTCGGTTCGTTCGTATTCGAATACAGCTCTATTTATAAATTAGGCAAGTGGTGGGATTATGAACATGGCATAGGTTATAGATATGAAGGGTTAAAGATTGCAAACTTATTGTAACTCTCACTACCTTCTTAACCTTTTGATAACCACTTACCTACTACCTCAATAACTCTAGAGGTTATGGGAAATCATGGTTCATGGATTGTATGTTATAATATACTTCCCACTTTCTCGTCATTTATGGATGTCTCATCATTAAAATAAATTTTCATTCACCCATCACATGCCAATTTTCAACAAAAATATTAAAGAAAAATCAAAATAACTATTTTAAACATTGGGGGACTGATAACTATTCTAAATATATCAATTATAGTTTGGTTATAAAAAATGTATGCTTTCAATAGGATTTAAAAAAAATGGAGGGAGCCAAGGTCCCCATCCCCTGGCTATGTGTACGTCCCTGGAAATATTACACAAGCTGGAAATAACTTGTGAATTTTATTATGACCATCCTTCGTTGGTTGACCGTGAATTTCATTATCAAGAAATATATTCATAGCTTCGATGTCATAGCAAATGTCACAAAGAATTTGAAATGCTATTATACGTATCAAAATGTTTATGTGATCCCACATATCATTTGCTAAAACTTTATAATGTTTTTAATTTTGGAAATTATTAATATTATACATCACCAAAAAAGTTCAATATTATATGTCTTCAAATTTATTTTTTCTTCACTTACAATTCTTCTATTAGAATTTTTATAATTTTCTGTTAAATTATAGTTTTAATTAATATAATTTTAACACACTTTATTTTATGATTGGTTTCAATTTTTTTTTTCTTTTTTCTTCTTCCAAACATGTAAGAGATTTAACTTAGCTTTTTTTTTTAATCGACATGTTAGGTAATTAATATGTATGTATATATTAAATTGTCAAATTAGCATTAATAGATAATTTTTATTTAATAATTTTTTAAATAATCAAATTAGCACTAATAGATAATTAGCACTTTTGATTTAATAGATAATTTTCTATCTTTTTTTCCCTGTCAAACAAATTTTACATTTTTTAGTCTCTTTTCATCGTCTAAAAACATTGTTTTTCTCCTCTTATTAGATTTTATCCTTCTTTCTATTTCAAAATTTTATTTAACAATGACTTTGAAATTTAATATTTTAAAACACAATAAAATAATTTTCTACAAACAAATAAGTAATAAAGCTATATTTTTATCATTGTTCTTAGTAATGATTTATTTAAATCCAGTATGTTCATTACAATTTTTACTTTTTAAAGCATGTATTATTTTCTCCGTTCATAAATAATTGACCTAATTTCTTTTTTAGTTTGTCTAAAAATAACTGTCTACTTTCTAAATGTAGATTGTATTTAATTATTTTTTTCTAATTTTACTCTTAGCATAATTTTTTATCAATTAATTAGTATTACAATAACCCATATTAAAGTTATTTTAATCAACAATGAAATCACGTTATCCGATAAAAATAGTCAAAAATATAATTTAACGAGGTGATATGAGTGAAAAGAAGACTCTAAAACAAAGAGTGGGGAGAGAGAGATAAAGGACATATGTGAGAAGAGAGAGACATATGCAATTATTAGAGTGATATAATTAAAGAAGTGGTGAGATTTAAATTAATGAGATAAGAAAGATAATAAAAATACTTCAAATGGTATAATAGACATTTTAATCATTTTAATTATAGAAATTTATAATTCTTTAATATACGTAATTTTTATAATTATACCAGTTATTTGTGGACGGAGGTTAGCAAAAGAAGTATTCCCTCCATCCCTTTTTATCTGTCCATTTTAACTAAAATTTTTGTTCTAATTTATTTGTCTCATTAGCAAATCAAGACAATATTAATTGCTATTTTTTCACAAATACCATTCTTTAATATAATAAATATTGTGCACTTGAATGGGAAACGAAACTAAATTAAATATGCTTACCACCCATAAAACTTTAGAATTTGATTACTCTTTAATAAAGAGAGATTTTTTGAGGGTAAAATAAGAAATGTTAATTAATTAATCAAAAATTTTTATTTTTCTTAAAATTTATTAATCGGTTAAAGTGGAGAGATAAGGAGGGACGGATAGAGTAAAACTAAAGTTATAATATAATCATTAGAACAACATAATTCATCTTTATTTCTAGTTTTAAATACTTTTGTTTTAGCCTACTAATTTCTGAAAAGGACTACAAAGTCACAAAGTTTACATTACAACGCATAAATGCGTCTGTCTGTAGAAACTAAAACGCGCTACCCATCTGAAAGAACAGAGAGGAAGCCAAGGAAGAATTTTTATCTACAGAATTAGTCTTTGTTGTCCCTACAAACACTGAATCTTTATAATCACTATCGAATCTGCAATTCATAATTCGATTGAATTCGAGTTATAGTGCGGAACAGTGGAAAGAACGCAGTATAAAGAATAATTTTTGGTGGTTTTGGAAGGAAATTGAAATGGACTTGGGTGAGATGTGGGCTATATTCGGACCAGGAGTAGCCGGTGCAGTGTTCGGCGCTGGCTGGTGGTTTTGGGTGGACGCAGTTGTTTGCAGCTCCGTTAAGGTCTCCTTCCTCCATTACCTCCCAGGCATGTTACATCTCCATTTTTTTTTTAAATTTTTTGGGGCAATTTTTCTTAGGGTTATTGAAATTGTGCGTCGAATCATATTAGGAAGTGGGGTTTTACTTTATCTCCAAATTTTCGATCTTTTTGTAGGAATTTTTGCTTCATTGGCTGCTTTGATGTTCAATTGCGTGAGGAGAGAGGATATTGACTACTCACCTTATGAAGAAGGCGAGTGGAGGTACCCATTTCTTTTCTTGATGTTCTTTTTAATTATTGTAAATTTCTAGCTAATAAGAAGATTGGCTTGAGTAGTTATTATTGTTATTATTTTTTTTCTTTGCCCCTTTTTTGAACACCAGAACTTATAGTTTGATTTTTATGTCCAAGGTAACAAGCGGATTCGTCTCAATTTGCCAAGGGTCTTAATTTTGGGATTTTCCAAATATTTTCCATTTATATGCTTTCTTTCAGTTTGTTGTTTACGTAGAGTTTGATCAATATCTTGCTAAAAGCTTTCTCAAAGTGTCTTTATTAGTTAATGGTATCTGATTTTGAGGATTGATAGCATCGTGATGCCAAAGATTTCGTCTTTGGGCCAATTTGGGTCTGTGAGGGAATTAAAATTAAGAAGTCCAATAAAGAGAGTTGATGCAAGTGGAAGGTGAGCTTGGTGTCCCTTAAGCAACACCTCAAGTTCAAATTTTGTGTGCAGATAGAACTCTCTTGGGAGCTCTGCCCCTGCAAGGGGCCCAACCAAAAGAGTAGACCAGACTCAGATACCGGTAGAGTTGTCAAGACCATACCGGTGGAGTTTCAGGTCTTGACAAACCACCCCCCCCCCCCCACCAAAAAAAAAAGGGGATTTTGGATTATCAATTTTGGGTTTGGCATTTGATTTTGCAAAGAAGTTCTAGGCATAGTTGTAACAAGAATGCATCCTTTGGGAATGACCCGTTAGTCAATGTGTCAAACTTTCAATGATGCTCTATGTGTGGCAAAAATGATCCTTTATCCATAAATGTTTTGTTGGGCTTATGTGACTTCTTTATTGTGAAAAACCCGTATAGTTTAGTTAAGAGTTAGAATCAGAAAATCTGAATACCATTCCCCAGTTCAACTCTTATTTTTAACTGGTATTAGTCAGCCGTGTCTGATCTTTAAGCAGATTCAATGAAGAGAATAAATTTAAGAAGAAAAAGAGAAGTGAAAGCACATGAAGTAGGAGTCTTACTTTGGTCTCAGTGACTTCTTACTGTTGGGAAGTTAAAGATCAGATAGAAAATATGAAGCCTATAATGTAAAAGGACTCTTGGTGTGCTGGGAGCTTTTGAGCTGTTTTCCTTGAAAATTGCAGAAGATATATACCTCTTCGGATTGACACATGTATTCCTGATTGGCTTCTTTGTTCTCATTCTTATTGCCCTCCGTAGCACCAGATTTAATCTGACTGTAGTTCTCTTTACAGATTTGCTTGTTGTTGCCATACTTTCATTGGTCATTTGGGTCGTCAAATAGAAGGGGCAATTTAAAATGATTATAATCTCCCTCTGTGGTGCAAAATGTCATGATTGTTTGAAAATTTTTCCCTACTTTCGCTTTCTTTTTGAGGCTTTCATCTTTTCTCAAGTTCCTTGGTGTTGATGGATTGAAATGAGTAACATGCAGATGCTCTTGCCTCCAAAGATCCTTAGGGTGGTACTTTGTCTGGTCAGCTAGAGAATTTGATGGGTGAGACTTTATATCACATGGCCTTTGTCTTTCAGATATCCCTCCTTGAAGCTTTCTCTGTTTCTTTCCTGAAGTCTCAACCTATTCTTGTATATTGGAGTTTGTTGTCATTTTGCAAGTTCTCCACTTTACCTAATCCGTGATGGTCGTGGACAGAGTCGGTGGAATACATGCAGATCAAAATAGTGCTTCTTTCCTTTCCTGGATTCATTTGTGGTTAAGTATTCCTAATTTCTGATTTTTCCCAATCTTACCCCTCTCAAGGGTGCTAGTCTACTCTGTTCTGCTGCTAATGGTTCTCTTCACTACATATCTATTCCCTGTAAATCCTACACCTTTTAGATGTGTAGTTTTTTACCTGCCAATGGTACACCCTTGGGGCATTGTTGTGCTGAGACCACTGAAGAACTCACCCTTCCCTGTCAATACAAGGGCTTTACTATGTATCTTGAAGGACATGATAATAGGATTGGAGACAAGAACGTTGGGATTTACCGCTTTCCTGTTATTTTAGCATTCTAATGTTGGAATCTGTTCTCAGTTAGTTTTGATTGGATGTGCTTACCTCTAAATTTGCTTGTGTTCTCCAAAGTGGCCATTGTTTCACTCTAGTTTCTTGTTGCTTTCAACTATCTGTTATTTGAGTAAATGATCTTGGCTTCACCGAGGATCCTAGTGCGTCCATGTGGTTTCTTTATCTGAACTATGATTTGCACTTCCCTTCTACAAGTAATCGCTGGCCCTTGCCCATGTGAGAGACAAGTGGCACCTCTGGCTACCTTCATCTGCTTTATTTCCCTTTGGCATTTGTGCCTTCAGTCTTCTATAAAGTACTTTGTTGGCTTGTCAGGGGTAGCTTTGGTGTGTTTGCAATCCTTTTAATTGCCCTTAGGGGTTTTCAGTTGCTGTTGAAGGTTCCTTTTCATGAATGTCTTTGGGAATGTAGGGGACCTGCCCTTGTGGTTGATCTAGACCTCCATTCTTGCTGCCTGTAAACTTCATGTGGGCTTGAAGCTCCCTTAAGTGGCTTTTGAACTGTCTTTTCCTTGCCTTAACCTGTTGATTCAGTTAGTCCAAATGCTTGTGTTTCTTGGGTTTGATTAATCAACATTTGTTCAATTGATCTAAACTAGAATTTATTAAGGTGAAGAAGTTATGGAGACTAATCAGCTTCACTTTTCAAAGACGACACTATCTTTTCCTTTCAATTTCTGTGGAGTTGTTCATCATAATTTTCAGGAATTGTCAGTAGCGGACATGATTTCTGCTATTGGAATGATAGACTTGATTCTTTGATTTTAACAACCTATCATGGATGCCACCTGTTTAAACTTCAGAATTTAAGGTCTTGAGTTACTCCATAGCCTTGTATAGATTGAGCAATTTATGATGTTTGGGCTGGACTTATTAAGTTCGAACTCTTGCTATGTCTTTGATGACTCTGACTTGTTTTTACTAGTATCTATGCAGCCTAACCACTAGTGCATAGACTGATATTTTTACTTCCTTGTCTGTATTTATTTGGACATCGCCTAACTTCTTGCTGGTGTCCACAAGAACTAGATGGGTTTGTAACATTCTAGTCTTATACTAGTAGCTTTGCTGGAGTCTTCAATAGCGTCTTCAGTTTTGTTACCCAGTAAAAGATTAGCTCAATATTGAGAAATTTGAACATCTCTCAGGGAGAGGAGAAACGTAGAATGAGTTTTTCTAGGCTAAATGAGGCTTTCTATTTATTGGATTTTAATGAGCCAGGGAATTCATAGATACAAGATCCGTGCATCTTCAAGGTACCATGCAGGCAGTTTGAAATGAACATCTCATAGTTATAGTTCCACCTTTTGGCTTGAAAACATTGTGTTTCTTGGGGCTAGTATTTTAGACAATAATTTTGGCAAAGGTAAGGACAAACTAGCATATTGTCAATATGCTAAATCAACTAATTTTCCAAATATTATTGATTACATCGACTCCTTTCATATGCCCTGTATTCCTAGATTTGTCATTCCTAGATCTGGAAATAGTTCAGCTGGATTGTTTTTTCAATCAATCTCATTCCTTGAACTGATCTCCTGCTGCATAGAGGTCATTGCCTATGCAAATTGTGAGATCTAAGCTCCAAAATTGCATTTTCAAAATTAACATAGCACCTTGGTATCTGATGCTGAACCCCCCCCCCCCCAAAAAAAAAAAAAAAAAAAAAAGGCATTGTGATTTCACCCATAATATACTTAATCTATACTCTTTTATCTCTATCTCTCAAAATCACCTGAAGGGAAGTTATTCGGAATGGTAACAGCATGTACACTATGGGAAAATGTGGCTAACAGGTGTATTTTAGGAAAGTAATATTGTAAATATTGTAATACTAGAATCAGATTATATTAGGGAAGTCTGACCCTTAAATTAGGGGATTTTGTGATCAGTAATTAGGAGATTCTGTGATCAATAATTAGAGGATTTGGTAATAAGTTTTTTAGGGTAGTTGCTATTTTTGTTTCTTACATTGCTTGTAAATAATTGATTCATTGTAGCACTTAAAGTATAATGAAAAGAGATCATTCTCTCCTAGTTTCTTGGCATTTTTTTACATGGTATCAGAGCCCTAGGCTTTCTAGAATTCTTCTTCCTCTTCTCCATTGAGCAGCCTTCATTGCTGCATTGTCTACTTTTCCAATTAGTCTTCATTGCTGTAGTTTTCTCTTTCAAGCAGCCTTCATTGCTGTCATTTTTCCTTTCTCCACTTCCTGTTCGGGTAGCAGTAATTGTTGCAAATATCCTTCCTTGACCATGTCAACCTCCCAAACACGAGCTGTAAGAGCAAAATGCTGGAGGCTTCATGGAAAGCCACCCAGCCGAGAATGAGAAAAAAAGGGGGACAATTCAGAAGTGGACAAGCCAATATGGCTACTGACCAAACTGATGAGCCACCAAAATCAGAAATAGTTGGTCTCATCTAAGATGAATTGGAAAAGGTGAGAGCTCTCATCAGCAGTTTAGAAAAGCCCTTAGGTATAAATTTTTTGGCATATTCAGTTGAGTTTCCATTTTCCATGGGATTAAATGTTCTAGATGTAACTTTTGCCACCTCTTGGATCATGGTTTTGTCTTGTTATTGGATCTTTCAGTTTCAAATCATCATACTTACTCATCCTCTAGTGATCATACTCCAGTTCACTCTAAGCCATCTGAGCCTATCATAATCTCTTCTGAACTTGTATCTGCTCAACCTGCAAGTGAGTCTATTCCCGAAGATGTCAGATATGGCAAAGACAAGATGTATGCAAGGAAGAAGACGGTTGTCCCCAAATCTATGCAAGTTCAAGAGTTCGATCAGGTAATGACTTTTGAACCTACATTGTAGATTGAAACCACACTAGGGTGGAGAGTGAGATCCATACGGGTAGTAGTGACATAGAATTGCCCATTGCATTGAGAAAAAGTATGAGAGAGTGCATTGAAAGACCTTTATATCCTCTTGCAAACTTCTTGTCCTTTGAGTGATTTTCTCCGTCACATAGAGCTTTCTTCAGTAACCTAGAAACCATTGCCATTCCTTCCAATCTATTTGACTCTTTGTCTAATGAAAAATGGAAACAAGCTATGAATGTAGAAATGGAGGCACTGAAAAAGAACAAAACATGGGAGCTTGTGAGGTACTAGCAAGGAAGAAGCCAGTGGGGTGTAAACGGGTATATACTGTAAAATATAGAGCTGATGGTTCAGTAGAGAAATATAAGGCAAGGTTGGTCGCTAAGGGTTATACTCAGACATATGGAGTGGACTGCCTAGATACTTTTGCCCTAGTTGCAAAGTTGAATACTGTTAGAGTCTTATTGTCTTGGCAGCTAACTTTGGATGGGATTTATAATAGTTTGATGTCAAAAATGCTTTCTTGCATGGAGATATCTAGGAAGAGATATATATGGAGATATCACCTAGTTATGAAAAAGGAGTTACTCATCCTACAGTTTGTAAGTTAAAGAAGGCATTGTATGGGCTTAAACAATCTCCTCGAGCATGGTTCGGCAAGTTTGCCAAGTTCATGGTGTTGTTAGGATATAAGTAAAGTTAAGGAGATCATACTCTATTCATCAAGCACTTATCTTCAGGGGGAGTCACGGTTCTCTTAGCTTATGTGGATGACATAATTGTTACTGGACGTACTGATGAGGAGGGACGTTCTTTGAGTGAGTGCTTGGCAAAAGAATTTGAGATTAAGACACTTAGGAAGCTAAAGTATTTTCTCGGAATTAAAGTGGCACATTGGCACATTTAGAGAAGGATATTTTTCTCTCTCAACAAAAGTATATGATTGATCTACTCAAGGAGACGGGTAAAATAGCATGTAAACTAGTGAGTACTGCAATAGATCCGAATATAAAGCTTGGAATAGCAGAGGAAGATGCTATGGTAGATAAAGAGATGTATCAACATTTGGTAGGAAAGCTCATTTATTTGTCCCACACACGATTGGATATAGCTTATATTATGAGTGTGATTAGTAAATTCATGCACAGTCTAAAAAGAGATTCATCTTCGAGCAGCACACAGAGGGTTGCAATATCTTAAAGGTACACTACGAAGAGGAATTCTTTTTAGGAGAAGTGGGGGATTAATGCTTAAAGCCTAAACAAATGCTGATTATGCTAAGTCATTAATTTATAGAAGATCGACCATTGAATATTATACGTTTCTTGGTAAGAATCTTGTGACATGGGGGAGTAAAAAGCAAAATGTGGTAGCATGGTCTAGTGCAGAGGTTGAGTTTCGAGCGATGGCTCAAGGAGTATGTGAATTACTTTGGTTGAAGATCATTCTAGAAGACTTGAGGATCAAGTTGAAGGACCTGATGAAGTGTTATTGCGATAATAAGCCTGCAATTAGCATAGCTTACAATCTTGTACAACATGATAGGACAAAACATATCAAAATTAACAGACATTTTATTAAGGAGAAATTAGAGAGTGGATTAATTTGCATACCTTATGTCTCTACAAATGATCAGCTTGCTGATGTGTTAACCAAAGGATTAAGTGGTTCAGTGTTTGGAAGCATTGTATCTAAGTTGGGAATGGAGAATATTTATTCACTAGCTTGAGGGGGAGTGTGGGAAAACATGGCTATTGTGTGTATTTTAGGAGAGTAATGTTATAAATATTATAATACTAGAATTAGACTAAATTAGGGAAGTCTGACTCTTAAATTTGGGGATTTTGTGATTAGTAATTAGAGGATTTTGTGGGAAAATGTGGCCAATGGGTGTATTTTAGGGAAGTACAACAACAACAACAAACTAAGCCTTAATCCCAAGTAACTTGGGGTCGGCTACATGAACCAACGTCAGGTAACGTGTGGTCATCCACATGAATCCTCTCTCGCCACTTTCCTCTATCGAACGTCATACTTTCATCCAAATCTAACAAAGACATATCTCTCTTAATTACTTCTATCCATGTCGTTTTAGGCCTACCTCTACCTCTACCTCTGTCTAACCTATCCTGCCTCACTCTCTCCATCGCCCTAACAGGAGCATCCCTCAGTCTTCTCTGAATGTGTCCAAACCAACGCAGACGACTTTCTCTCATCTTTTCCTCAATAGATGCCACACCCACCTTTTCCCTAATGATCTCATTTCTAACTCTATCTTTCCTAGTATATCCACATATCCACCGTAACATACGCATCTCAACTACTTTCATTTTTTGAATATGACACCTTTTAGCTGCTCAACATTCCGTACCATATAACAAAGCAGGTCGTACGACTGCCTTGTAAAACTTTCCCTTTAAATTCAACGGTGCATTACGATCACAAAGAATACCAGTCGCACTCCTCCATTTCAACCAACCCGCCTTAACTCGATGTGCAACGTCGCTATCGAGCTCTCCGTCTTTCTAAATAATATATCCTAGATAGTGAAAACAATCAGCTAACGGTATATCTCTACCTTCCAAAGTTACACTCTGGGCTGTGTTTCTGCTACCACTAAACTTGCATCCCATATACTCTGTTTTACTCTTACTAATTCTGAAACCCTTGGATTCCAATGTCTGCTGCCATAACTCCAATTTAGCATTTACACCGGCTCTAGTCTCATCAATTAATACAATATCATCTGCAAACAACATACACCATGGCGCAGCCTCCTGTATAGTGCAGGTCAACTCATCCATAACGGTTGCAAAGAGGAAAGGGCTAAGCGCTGATCCTTGATGCACCCCGATATTAATAGGGAATTCTGCAGTTATTCCGGCGCCAGTCCTTACACTTGTACATGCTCCCTCATTCATATCTTTAATGAGAGTAATATACTTTATTGATACACCTTTCTTGGCCAGCACCTACCAAACTACTTCTCTAGGAACCCTGTCATAGGCTTTTTCCAGGTCAATAAATACCATATGTAAATCTTTCTTTCTTTCCCTATGATATTCAATCATCTCGCCGTAATAAATGAATTGCCTCCGTAGTGGAACGCCTGTGCATAAAACCAAACCGATTATCCGAAATTTGTATAATGCTCCGTAACCTCTCGTTCAATCACTCTCTCCCAAAGCTTCATAGTATGACTCATGAGTTTAATCCCACTGTAATTGGCACAATCCCGGACATCTCCTTTATTCTTGTACAGAGGAATCAGGGTACTCTTCCTCCACTCTGTAGGCATCCTATTAACTTTATATATCTTGTTGAACAGACTTGTCAGCCACGTAATACCTATATCTCCTAAACACTTCCAAACCTCGATCAGTATACCATCCGGTGCAACAACTTTTTTTGGACTCATCCTTTTAAGGGCATCACGAACTTCATGCTTCTGAATACGACGAATCCATGCACGGTTAACCTCTTCGTTCGAAAGCGCCAGGCTACCTATACTCGGAACTTGGACTTGACTCCCGTTGAATAACTTATCAAAATATGATCTCCATCTCTCCTTTATTTCTTCATCCTTAACTAAAACATTGTGGTTTTCGTCCTTTACACATTTCACTACACCTATATCCCTCGTCTTCTTCTCCTTGTAACGCGCGCATTCTTCTCTCCGTCTTTGGTATTTAACTTTTTATATAAATCCTTGTAAACTATGGCTCTTGCGTTTCTGACAGCTTCTTTAGCTTTTCTTCTCGCGACTTTGTATTTCTCAAAATTTTCATCACTCCTACACCTTCCTAAGTTTCTATAGCACTCTCTTTTACTCCTTATGGCTTCTTTCACTTCGTTGTTCCACCACGACACATCCTTGTTAAGAGGTATTTTTCTTTTAGATTCCCCAAGCACTTCCTTAGCTACTGTCCTAATACATTGAGCCATCTTTCTCCACATAGTATCTAGATCCGAATCCATATCAGAAGACCAATTATCCTCCTTAACTACCTTATTGACAAAGGCTATTCTTTCATCCCCTGAAGCCTCCACCACCTAATCCTAGGGTCAACTCGAAAATTCTGCTGCTTACTCTTTTTCCTAAAATTAAAATCGAGGACCAACAGCCTGTGTTGCGTAACTACACTCTCACCTGGAATAACTTTACAATCCGTACACCCACTACGAAACCTACGCCTCATAATAAAGAAGTCTATCTGACTGGCATTTAACCCGCTTCTAAAGGTCACTAAGTGAGAATCTCTCTTCTTAAACCAAATATTTGCTATGGTCAAATCACAGGCCAAGGCAAAATCAAGAATAGCAGTTCCTGCTTCGTTTTTAGCTCCGAAACCCTGACCTCCATGAATAGTCTCAAACCCGCTCTTATCAGTACCTACATGTCCGTTTAGATCACCACCAATGAAAAGCTTTTCTACACACGGTACACTCTGCACAATCTCATCTAAATCATCCCAGAACTGTTGCCTAACCGAATCATCGAGTCCTACTTGCGGCGCATACGCACTAATAACAGTAGTAATCTCGCCGCCAATCATGATCTTGATGCTCAAAATCCTATCACTCTTCCTCTGTACTTCAACCACGTCATCAATAAACTTACGATCAATAATAATCCCGACTCCATTTCTATTTCTAACTCTACCTGAATACCAAAGCTTATAACCCCATGGAGCGACTACTCTCGCCTTCTCACCTACCCACTTGGTTTCCTGAAAACACAAAATGCTAATCTTTCTCCTCCGCATTACCTTAATTAGCTCTGTCAATCTACCGGTTAAAGATCCTATATTCCATGTAGCTAGACGAATCATATCCCTATAGACTGTCTTTTTTACCCTACACCTTTGCATATTTGACACCGCATCCGGGGACCGACACGGCGCATTGCTTCCGGGCAACGACCTAGCAACCCTCGCATATTTATCACTACACCCGGGTCTAGGAAGTGCAGCGCGTCGCTGAGTAGGGAACGCCCCCACGAAGTCAATCGATTGGTTCATGTCATAGATGTGACTATGTTTTATGCTGGCCGTCACAAGCCTACTGCAACTCTCCTCCTTTATCCGGGCTTGAGACCGGCAATGAACACCACAGACAAAACCCGTGGAGCTCACAGGCGGAGTTGTGTATTTTAGGGAAGTATCCTTGTAAATATTGTAATACTAAACCAGGCTAAATTAGGGAAGTTTGACCCTTAAATTAAGGGATTTTGTAATCAGTGACTAGGAGATTTTGTGATCAGTAACTAAGAGATTTTTTGATCAGTTTTTTAGGGTAATTGCCATTTTTATTTCTTAGGCAGCTTATATATAATTGAGCTCATTTTAAACTCTTAAGATATAATGGAAATAGATTATTTTCTCCCAGTTTCTAGAGACAAGAGTTATACTCAGACAAAGCAAGGTTGATGGTTTAGCGGAGAGATACAAGGCAAGGTTGGTGGCTAAAGGTTGTACTCTGACATATGGAGTGAACTATCTAGAGACTTTTGTTCCAGTTGCAAAGTTGAATACTGTTAGAGTCTTATTGTCTTTGGCAGCTAACTTTGGATGGGATTTATTGTAGTTTGATGTCAAAAATGCTTTCTTGCATAGAGATATCCAGGAAGAGATATATATGGAGATACCACCTGGTTATGAAAAAGGAGTTACTGATCATACAGTCTATAGGCTAAAGAATTCATTATATGGGCTTAAACAATCTCCTTGAGTATGGTTCAACAGGTTTGCCAAGTTCATAGTCTTGTTAGGATACAAGCAAAGTCAAGGAGATCATACTCTGTTCATCAAGCACTTGTCTTCAGGGGGAGTCACGGTTTTCTTAGTATATGTGGATGACATAATTGTTACAGGAAGTAATGATGAGGAGAGACATTCTTTAAGTGAGTGCTTGGCAAAAGAATTCCAGATTAAGACACTTGGGAAGCTAATATATTTTCTCAGAATTGAAGTGGCACATTCAGAGAAGGATATTTTTCTCTTTGAACAAATGTATGTAACTAATCTACTCAAGGAGACAGGTAAAACAACATGCAAACCGGTGAGTACTCTAATAGGTCCGAATATAAAACTTGGAATAGCAGAGGAAGGTGTTATAGTGGACAAAGGGATATATCAATGTTTGGTTGGAAAGCTCATTTATTTGTCCCACGCAAGACCGGATATAGCTTATTCTTTGAGTGTGCACGGTCTAAAAGAGATTCATCTTCGAGCAACACACAGAGTGTTGCAATTTCTTAAAGGTACACTAGGAAGAAGAATTCTCTTTAGGAGAAGGGGGGGAGGGGGGTCTAATGCTTGAAGCCTATACAAATACTGATTATGTTGGGTCATTGAGTGATGCAAGATTGACCACTAGATATTATACGTTCCTTGGTGGAAATCTTGTGACATGAGAAGTAAAAAAACAAAATGTGATAGCATGGTTTAGTGCAGAGGCTGAGTTTCGGGCAATGACTCAGGGAGTATGTGAGTTACTTTGGTTAAAGATCATTCTAAAAGACATACGGATCAAGTTGGAAGGCCCGATGATGCTTTATTGCAATAATAAGTGGTCTGCAATTAGTATAGCTCACAACTCTATGCAGCATGATTGGATAAAGTATATCAAAATTGACAAATATTTTTATGAAGGAGAAATTGGTTAGTGGATTGATCTGCATACCTTATGTGTCTACAAATGTTCAGCTTGCTAATGTATTAATCAAATGGTTAAGTGGTCTAATGTTTGAAAGTATTGTATCCAAGTTGGGAATGGAGAATATCTATTCACCAACTTGAAGGGGAGTGCGGGAAAATATGGCTAATGGGTGTATTTTAGGGAAGTATTACTGTGAATATTGTAATAGTAAAATCAGGCTAAATTAGGAAGTTTGAACCTTAAATTAGAATATTTTGTAATAAGTGATTATGAGATTTTGTAATCAATAATTAAGGGGTTTTAGGATCAGTTTTTTAGGGTGGTTGCCATTTTTGTTTCTTAGGCAGCTTGTATATAATTGAGCTCATTGTAAACTCCAAGATATAATGAAAAGGGATTATTTTCTCCCAATTTCTTTCAGATTTGGTAATCAGTTTTTTAGGGTAGTTTCCATTTTTGTTTCTTTCACAACTTGTATATAATTGATTCAGCTTGTATATAATTGATTCATTGTAGCACTTAATGTATAACGAAAAGAGATCATTTTCTCTCAGTTTCTTAGCATCTCTTTATGCACACCATGCCCTTTGACCCATAGCAACTTCTTTTTATCGTTAACTGCTGAAAGATGCATATGCATTAGGGGGTGGCTATGGGTGCCCAAAATTGTCAACCTCAAGCTCAACCTTTAGGAATGATTGGTGGCTAAGGTTAAGGTTGGTCAACCGGTTGTTTTTTTTTTTTTTTTTTTGTAAACTAGGCCAAAAAAAGAAAGAAAGAAAGGGTTTGAACTTAATTTTAGTTACCTAATATGTATCCTCTTAGAAATCTAATTTAATACCAAGAATCTTGGTCTCGACTACACATGAATCCTCGCCTTCCAATTCTTTCTTTCTATTATTATATTTTCATCCAAATCTAATGAAGACATATCACTTTTAATCATCTCCATTCATATCTTATAATGTTGAAATTTGGAAAAATTGAAAAAGAGAATGAATATAAATAAATACTAATTGGGAGAGTCTTGAGATAATTGAAGTGAGAGGGTTGAGACTTGGGAGAAAATAGAACGAATTGAGAGAGATTAGTGTGGGGGCCACAAAAAAAAAAAAAACAAAAAAACAAAAGAAGTAAGGGGTGTTAGAATTATTTTTTTAAAAAAGCTCAACATTGGTTAATGGTTGGGGAAAACCACACAATTTCAATTGTCAACTGTCTTTATGGTTGCAGAGGAGCAGTTGACTCGGTTGCAAATGCAACTATGGCCACCCCAATTATGCAGTTCTACTTGCTTATATTTTTCTTTTTTTCTTTGCGCTTATCTTTTTCTTTTACGTGCTTGACATTCAAGTCAATCGCATTAAAGGCTTAGAGCTTGTTTGATAACACAGTTGAATATTTAAAAATAGTTAATTACGTACTTATTTACTTAAGTGTACTTGATAACAGATTCTTGTTGTCACTTAATTGTTTAAGACCTACTTAATCCTACTATAAATTAAAGTGAAAAGAAAGTTATTTAAATTTGAAATCTGAATATTGTAGTCAATTGTCTAATTATCGATATTCTTTTCCATTTAATCCAAATTATAAGAAAATAGTGTAAAAATAAATGATAATTATTACAATCTTTAGATTCAGACTTTAGTCTTAAGAATTTAGAATTCAGAATTCAGACATTACATTTTCGGACTTCAACATTAAATATTCAGACTTTAGTGTACAAACTTTAGTTTTATCAATTGAGACCTTAGTTTAGGATTGTAAAACTTGAAAGATACTTCCGTTTATCTCCTCTGATGCAAAAAGATCCTAATTATGTATGTTTGAGTCTTGAATGAATTTGTTGTGGTTTTATGCTGGAGCTGTTAGGAAGCTATTATTTCTTCAAAAAAGATAGATGTCCTTGGGGATTATTCTCAAGGGTTTCTGTAGACTGTAACCATGCTTTATTCGGACCTTGGTCTTGGGGCTACTTTAAGTCCAATTGCAATTCTGTCATAATGCAATTAAGTTTTCTACTTGTAGTTAGTGAGTACTTTTCAAGTCTAGTTTTATATTATTTTCAGATTTATGTAACGTTATTTTATTGAATTTGTATGTTAGCAGTCAAGTCTTCTCTTACTAATTTAAGTTTTACGCTTTTGTGAAGTTTCAGTTATTGTCACCAGATCTTAGCATGGTTTCCCTATTTCATGTTTGAGCTTTATCCAGAATACTAATTTCTGAGATGCTTTTAAGTGGGAGAGTTTCCTTAAAAATGATATGCTATGAACTTATATGTGGAGCTATGTGCTGCTTGATTTTCCTAATCCCTTGGTAGGTAGCTGAAACCATTTTCAGTGATGGTTGCAACCTTATTAGGGACAAGGCTGGCAATATTGCCAGAGCAACATTTTCATATACAACAATGTTGACCGTATATTCACAATTTACTCTCTTCTCTTCAATCACTTTATTTATGCACAATATCTTAAAAGACCCAAATTAATACTGTCATCTTTCTTCTAAAACTTCATTATCATCCTTCCATCCCTTCCATCTTCATTGTCATTCCTCTCTCAACCTGTGTCCATTGCCCTTGCTACCTTCCCATCCTTCACATCCTTTTGTTTTCTCTTTTCATTAACAACAATATTTTGTTAGTTTAGTTGAAGTAGTACATGAAAATTTGGCATCTCTTATTCAGCCAATACAGTAACAATCCACACCAGACCACCACCAGTCTTGACTCTATTGCCTTTCCCCAATGTTTTCTCCAGTTTTCATTGTCGCTATTGTTTCTTCTTAGTGGAAGATAGTAGTGCAAGCAAGACTTTTACACAAGTATCTTGATATTAGAAAATTCCATTTGTATAGTAAATGATTGCTTGATCTTTTTGATCGGACTTGATCAGATGATCTGATCATTACCTGTTTGTAATATGGAGAACTGGTGAGAGAAACGAAGATTTGAGAATACACGAATGGAGATTGCAGAAGTACTGGAGCCAAAGGGTTCAATATCTCCTTGAATGCTGCTTGGATGATATGTGGGGTCCACACGAGAAATGGTAACAATAATTTAATGAAGATATGGGCATTCACCAAAGGGACAATATCATCATTTGAACAGAATTGCTCTGGCAGGAGGAAAACTGCTTTGGGAATATTGTCAGCCAATCCAAGACAATACAGTACCTGCCTATAATATGGCAGTTTGACCAATGAAAGATGGAACTATAATAAGCATTGTCGTACCTACTTTAAATGAGACTTGATGGGTTAATGTGGGTTTCCAATGGGGATGTATTTTCTCATTTTCCACCCTGAGGAAATGAGAAAAAGCCGACAAGAATAACATATTGGCATATCATGCATACGCTACTGATTTCTTTCAGTCTCTCAACTCTTCCCCTTTCCCTAAACCTGCAACTTCTCCTGATTGTTGATAGATGGTATGAGCTAGCACAGGCAGTTTTAACACACAATGGATCAGTATATAATTGACATCCTCAAGTAGAGAACTATGGCATATGTTCATAGTACAGGGGCTGCATTTTAGAACTTATGTTCAAGGATGTTGTATTTCAAATAAAAGAGTAAAATCAGCTAATTTAGACATAGGGAAAGTTATTCCAAATTTAGTGACCGAAAAAGAAAAAGGTTAGTTCCATTAAAAATAAAGGGGGAGGAAAGGAAAAAAAGGGGGGGATGTGACTGGAGCCCGTACAAACCCACCTTTTACCTGCCCTTCATCCACTTTCAGTTCCAATCAATTGGTTGCAGTTGTAAATCTAATCCTTGTGAACAATCTCAGCATTAAAATTAAACTAGTGGTAGTATTTTTTTAAATAATAATAATAATAATAATAATAATAATAATAATATTTTTATTATTATTACAACAACAACAACGACAACAACAATAATAGCAGTTAAGAGCAGTTTTGGGTTTGAAGAACGTTCCTTGGTGATTTGGGGAAGTCTTTTGTATAGTTTGCTAGGTCAGTAATTTTTATGAAGTGCATTTCCTGTTAAGTCTTGATGGTATTTTTGTAATTTGCTCCTGCAGTAAAAGTATTCTTATTTTTATTATTTTTTTCTGAAGTTAAGTCATAATTTAGTTGATGGTCTCCTAAATGTAGTGAAATGACTGATTTTGAGGTCAGAGTTTCTTAGCTTTTATATGTGGTGTTGAAATTTTCTTAGATTTGAGGTACTTTTGGTTTTAGGATTTGTCATCTGCCTATAACATTGTAAACTTCTATGAGGAGGTAGACTGTTGAACGATGAAATAGAGTTGTTTAGTTGTGAGATTTTGCCTCTTTTGTTTTGCTCTCTTATAGAAGTCTCTCCTTTACTTTATTCTTCCTTTCTACTCTTATAAATCTCAGTTCTTTCTCTTTTCTAAAATCTATCCATCCTTTCTAATTAGAGCAATCAAATTGAGCTACGACTAAAGCTGGATTTGTGCTTGATCATATTTATCCAACTCGCTGCATTTTTTACATCATGTTTATTGTTGGTATCATATTTGATTGTGTACAAGTTGTCACTTCCAGTTCCAAAAATTAGACATGGTGTATTTCCTAACTCCCTGTGCTTCCAGTGCTATGAATCATGTTTCTGTTGTTTGTTATGAGGTGAAATTTTCCACCTGTTATCTAATCAAATTATTTGGTTTCCAATGCATATTTGTGCAATGCTGCCTTTTCAGTTGCCTTCTAATGTCGGCTTGTTATAAGAATGTCAGGGGACTCTTTAAGCATGTTA
Organism: Voacanga thouarsii; assembly: GCA_026120185.1. Classification (NCBI taxonomy): domain Eukaryota; kingdom Viridiplantae; phylum Streptophyta; class Magnoliopsida; order Gentianales; family Apocynaceae; genus Voacanga; species Voacanga thouarsii. Next base: position 7,192,143 of record JANUWF010001003.1, on the reverse strand, counting down.
CTCCCTCTGTTCCAAAATAGGTGTCTCCATTTAACTTTGCACAAAATTTTTGGATGAACTTTGACCATATAATTTACTCGTGTGGTGGTGGCTAAGTAAATGTGAGTGGCACACTTATGGAGGCTTTAGGAAGACATTCTTGGTAAACTTACTTTAAATTAGGATCATAATCAAGTAGAATAGTGAAAGACTACTCGGTAAGAATGGTCAATTTTGGACAATGGATATTCATTTTGGAATATGAGTTGCAGTAGTTTTGGTATGGAGCAGGCTGTATTTCTTTTCAATCTAATACAATTAGCCACCCATCGCTCAGCACAGATAACTTGTATAATGTCAAAAGTAAATGCACACTATAAGAGTGATAAGAAATCAGTTCTGGGATTAGTTTTTAATGAGTGTTTTTTATATGTAAAGCTAATGGTTTATGAGGAAATGTGAGTTTTTGGTGCATAAAATTTTGTTTAATCCAACTCATAATTATTGTTTAAATAATGCGTTTTAATTTTTTTTTTAATTTGCAGATTAAAACTGTGGCTTTTTATTGCATATGTTGTTTCCTTTGTCTCATTGGCGGCTTCAGTAGGCCTCCTGATACAAGATGCTCTAGTGAAAACTGGCCCATCTGCTTGGACAGGAGTTGCAGGTGTTCTGCAATGTGTGTTTGTTTTGATCAGGTAGAATCTCCTTTCCCTTGACTGCTACTATCATTAGGTTTCATTTCCTAGTCCGTAATACATGCTTTATAAGTGCTCTCCATCACTTTAGTTTCTCATGGATCGTAAAGGTGACAACTATGAGCTCTCCATTATTTCTGTGATGTTGGGGCAAATGCCAAGAAACATCAAAGAAATAGGAGAATGCGTGAACATTGCTTGGCCCTTTACCTTATCTTGCATTTACACATCAAATACCTGAAATTGGCTGCCCCTACAAGTAAGAGTGTACTCGAATCGAATCAAGTCGAACCTTAAGATAATCAAGCCGAATTTTATTATTTTCACACAGGGCTCGGATTCGAGCTCGAGTTCGATTCGAATGTCAAACCTTAGCTTGAGCTCGATTCGTTTGAAATACTTTAAAATTCGAGTTCGATTCGAAGTTCGATTATCATAAGTTCGAAAGCTTGAATTCGAGTTTAAGCTCGAACTTGAATTTAAATAAATAATTTATAATATAATATATTATAAATAATATATTAATTAATTAATTAATCGAATATGTTCACGAGTCTTCGAGCCTAATATTTAGGTATTCGAATTCGACTCGTTTAAAATTCGAGTATAAATATAAGATTTATATTCGGGTTTGAGTTTAATATTTCGAATTCGAACCGAATCCTTATCGAACCAAGCCCAAATATATTTTTATAAAAGCTCAATTCGTTTATACCTCTAGCTACAAGTACAACCTCCACCCTCCCCTCTCCCCCTTCCCCTATTGATCATCCACCATGCATGAGTATTGACTACTGAGTAGAGATCTATCAATATATTGATAACGAAATGTCTTACTAGTTCTAGATTTCAAGGGTTCTACTGAATTTATTGCCATACATTGTCCCTTATTGTTACTCTAATTGCTGCCACATTTTCTCTTGGTAAACTAGCTTCTGCAGATCCTTAGATTGGCGCACATGTTTTACATTTCTCACCTACACGCATGAAAATAAAATTCTCATACCAAATATCTGAACTTTCCCTTTGCAGTGGGCTGATTTACTGGACTTCTCACGGAGAATAGAACACGATGAACCAACGTGCCAAATGCTTGGAAATCAGATTTATTTGCTGAATCTTCTTTGCATGTATCTTCTTGACTTGATTTGGCATATGAATTCAAGATTACAACTGCCTCTTGTAAATGTATGTTCAGTGGGTTTACTGCAAAGCAACAAACATTACAATGTGTAGAGAAGTGATTGTTACCTGAACCTGTAGCCCAGCCTTCATTCCCCTTGAAGTCATGGCAAGCCGCCGCCACACTTATTGGAGTTTTATTTATTTTTTTTCCCGGTTTGTCTCCCTTGGGGGCATGAAACCGACCATTTAGTAATTAATATTGCCAGATCAGGGTCGGTTAACGATTACCAGGGAGGATGCAAAATTGAACATAATGGGACAAGTAAGAAATTTATCTTGACCATTGCATTCTTTTCATGCATCTCCATATTTGTCAAAAAGGATGCAAATGAAAATGATACACAAAAATAACATATAGAAGAAGTATTGATATGTGATTCATACTACTGATACTAGCAAAGATAAAGGCATAGTTTGGGTAAAATCCAAGAGGGGTTTTTTTTTTTTTTTTGAGAAAAAAAAAAGATTAGTTCATTAAGAAGAAGGTAAATTGGTTGAAGAAGCCGAGAGTACATTTATGGAGAAATTCCCAAACCATTCCAAAGGATTAGGGAACAAAGCCCTTTTTGAGCAAGCAAATGGGCTAGTTTGTTCCCCTCACGACGGACAAAAATCACATTAAATTAATAAAAACGTGTAACATATCCCGAATAACGTGAATCAAATGACCACAAGAAAAACGATCCACCTCTTTAGAATTTAGTTTTTGCACTCCATTGAGGCAAGTCCCTTCCAAAAATTACATGTTTGTAATTGTGAATGGCTGCAAAGTGAAGCCCCAGAAGCATCGCATGAGCTTCTACGTATTCAACATCATCACTCCAAAGAATCCGAGAAGTCAGCTTTAAGAAGTGAGCCAGCTGAACAACGAATGACAGAACCAATTGCAGTTGAATGTGGTTGCAAGGCTCCATCAACATTTACTTCCACACAGTTCACAGGAGGGGGTACCAAGAGGAAGGCCAAGATCCATGTGGCAAAGAAGGCTCCATATTAACACCATTTGTAAACTCATCCAAGAGAGCTTTACTGCAAGTCACGATACTATCAGCAGCGGAAGAAACACTCAAAAATACTTCGATTTCGAGCCTTCCGAATGCACCAAACAATCGTTCAAAAAAAAGGAGATCATAGCGATTGGATTCATTCAAAATATAGAGCAGTAAATCTGCGAAAGAGGATAGCTGCAGACTCAGAATTCTTATGACAGAAGGAACCAAACGCCATATCTCCTTAGCTCAAGAACACTGAAAGAAATAGTGGTAGTCATCCTTAAGTAGCCACAAAGAGAACATATGGTGCTGCAATCAAGTCGCCTAGAAAGATTAGACGTGGAGCAAAATATTATGACAAGCTTTCCACACAAAATGTTTCACTTTTGGAGGAATAGCTAGCTTCCAAACACCATCCCAAAGAACCCGACCAGCACTCAAAGATGAAGAAGAGACTAAGCTCTAATGCTTTCGCTGCTTGTTCAGAATAACCCCATAATCGTTTTTTTGACAGTGTAAATACCATTCTTTGCAAAGTGCCACACCACATTTGGTACCCGAACAGGTCAAACGGGAATAGATACAACCAATAAGACTTCGAAGGAAGAAAAACTAACGATAACAAACCAGAATTCCATCAACTAGCATGTTGATTAATCAACGCGCTCACTTTCTGGAAAGGAAAATCATGACTATGGTTCAAGATTGGTCTAAAGCTACCTGAGAAGGACAACCAATTATCATGCCCAACATTTATGCTCTCACCATCTCCAACCCTCCATCTAAGCACCAATTCTAGGACCTGCCACTCTTTTAGTATGCTGCACCATATGAAGCTCGGATTACCACCCAAAGAAGCATCCATCAATCCCTTACTACGCTAGTATTTTACATGCAAAACTCGAGCCATTAGACTATTAGGGTTAGAAAGGAGACGCCATCCTTGTTTAGCTAATAAAGCAAGATTAAAATACTGTAAATCACGAAAAGTGAGAAAGCAATGACTACTTCATCACTAGAGAACGATCTGGAATCAACAAATTGCAGCAGCCATTTTTTACTGCAGTTGAAAAATCTTCAAATTACAGCTACAATTTTTGACAAAACAATTTGAAAACCCAACTTACAACAGCTATTTTAGAGCATTTTTCTTTGGCAAAATATCTTCAAATTGCACTACTTCCACCGTCATTCTAGATTCATGAAGAAAACACTTGCCTTCACCGCCATTCTTGAGGACCATGGAGAACTCTAGATTGTGAACACCAACTTTGCAAACATCTATAAATAGGATGCTCCTAGTTCTTTGTACATCAAGTGAGTGAAGTGAGGTTGAGTTGTGTAGGGTACTGTGAGTGGTGCGTGCATAAGAGAATATAGAAAGAGCCTTAAGTGCTCATGTGTTTAAGAAAAATAAGTCGGTAAGGAAAATAATTTTTTGAAGTGAGAAAATATTGTAGCTTCTTTAATATATTAAATTTGAGTTTCTTTTTGTCCTCTTTATTTTCTCAACAAAAACCCAAACCCCCTTCCCTCTTAGGAAGATAAAGATCATCCCATTTCTTCTAGCAAATCTTTTTCTCCTCACTTTTTTGACCCCACAAGAAACTACACACCATAAACAGGTTCTATTTACATAGAGAACTAGGATGGCAAAGCATTGCATGGTATAAGTAGGGATGGCTTAAATCACACAGCTTTGATTAGAACTTCCATCCCCATATATGATAAACATTTCTCTTTCTACCCACTTAACTTCTTCCAAACCCTATCTTTTATGAAAGAAAAGATTGAATTCTTTGACCATCCTACCAAGAATGGAAGCCCCAGGTATCTTCCGTCCTCCTTCCCCTCATCACACCTAAAGTTTCTTCTAACATGGCCTGCTCTGCATCTTTGACATTTTTGTTAAAATAAGTGAGCATTTGTTCAAATTGACCGAGTGTCCAGAAGCACTCTCATAAGAAAGGAGGATCCTCTTAATTGCCGCCACGTTAGAAGAATCGGTTTTAGCAAAAAGTAAGCTATCATCAACAAAAAACAAATAAGAAACACTTGGACTATTAATGCCAAAATTCATTCCTTGGAGATTCCCACAATCCTCCTCATACTACAGTATAGCAAATAGGCCTTCAGAATAGATAATCAACAAAAAAGTGGACGAAAGACCCCCTCGGCAAATACCACGGCTTGGAGAAATAGTTGAAGAAGGTTAGCATTAATGAGAATGGAGAAAGAAACCGAAGAGACACAAGACATAACTAGTTGTGCAATAGACTCAGGAAAATTCGTATGCAACATCATACCCTCCAAAAAGGACCATTCAACATGGTTGAAAGCCTCTACATATCAAGCTTAAGAGCAAGAAAATGGATTGAGCAGTAGGATTTTGACTTGAGATTATGAAAAGCTTCAAAGGCTATCACTGCATTATCTGTAATAAGCCGTCCTAGAACAAAAGCATATTAAGATTCCCTACTAATTGAATTCAAAAAAAGCTTTATTTAGTTTGTAAGAATTCTTACAATGTTGCATAGATTAATGGGCAAAAAATTCACTTGATTTTTGGCACAAGGACGATATATGCGTGATTAAACCCATGAATGCCTGCCTTCCTTGCAACGAAGTTAAGGAAAAAACTAGAGACATCATCCTTCATAATGTACCAATACATCTTCAGAAAAAACTCCCTACATTCCATAAGGACCCAGAGCTTTTGAATTAGGATGTTGAGATAAAGCGAGATCAATATTAGCCTAAGTAAAGGGTCAAGAGATATCCTGTTTATGAGAATTTGAAAACCTTTTGCAAGGAAGGCAGGAAAAATCTACAGCACTTGTTCCAGAGGAGGAAAATAAAGCTGAGAAATAAGAGTTAGCAATTTAATGGAAAGCAGGCATAGAGGAGAAAACCTCACCAACATTATTCTACAACTTTAATATAGCATCTTGAGACTGCCTGACCCCCGCTTTCCTATGAAAATAGGAAGTGTTTTGATCAGCAGTTTACAACCATTCTGCCCGACTTCGCTTCCTCTATACCCAACAATTCTTCTAACTCACCACACAACTTCTTATGGATGCCTTGCATCCCATATCGAATGTTGAAGAAATCATCCATCGCTATTAAAGGCTTTGTTTAGTTCTGAAGTCCCATATCAAATACCAACAATACTTATACCACCTCAAATGCCTATATATTTTTAGGCCTTGTTTGGTTCTTGGATTAAGATATGAACACACCAACTACAAGTGAGCTTTGTAGCCTTTAAGATATTTTTTTTTTATGACTCACTTGTTTTGTATTAGTGGTGTTTAGTGGTTTAGGAACACTTTTCTAAAGCTTTGTAAAATTATCTTCTTCATAGTGAAGTTTTTGTTTTACCTCTGTCCATAGACGTAAGTCATTTGATCGAATCACGTAAATTCTTATATCTCTCTCTTTTATTTTCTCTCGTTATTTATTTTTTCTTCACATTATTTTTGTTATTATTATTTCTTTGTTATCGTCTTATGTGGTTTTGCCATTGGAGTTTTAGTTTGTTCCTAGGGCATATCCCTAACAAATTGGTATCAAAGTTGTTAGCTCCAAATTGGTATCAAAGTTGTTAGCTCTTAACTTTGTGGTAATGACGAGAACAAAGACCAAGGTAGAGAAATTCGATCGGGGTGTCAGCTTTAGCATGTGCGAACTCAAAATAGAGGTCATCTTAATTAAAGACATGGTTAATTTAGCCTTGAAAGGAATAGAGGAAAAGCTAGTAGAGATGACAGTAGCGGCATTTGAAGACCTGAATAAAAGAGTAATATCATATATCATTCTAAATCTCTCTAATGAGGTTTTAAGTGAAGTTGCTACTGAGACTTCTGCCAAAGCTATGTGGAAAAAGTTGAAGGCTTTGTATATGAAGAAGATAGTGGAGAATCAGCTCTACCTGAAACAAACTTTGTTTACTCTTCAGATGGCTAAAGGTACATCTATTATTTCACATCTTGATACATTTGATTCTCTCATTATGGATTTGAATAATATTGATGTGAAAACAGATAATGAGGATCGGGCCATTTTATTGTTGTGTTTCTTTTCCCAATCCTTTAAGTATTTTTGAGATACTATGATGCATGGAAAAGAAATTATCTCGTATCAAGAAATTAAATCTGCTTTAAAATTAAAAGAAAAGATCGACAAAAATTTAATTGGGGAGGTTAGTGGAAATCAAGCTAAAGGTCTAGTAGCCAGAGGTAGATCTAAAAATATAAATTGTGGCAGTGGAAAATTAAAATCCAGATCCAAATCTAGACATAGAAATTTAGTTTGCAATTATTGTCATAAAAAAGGACACATTAAGTCTGAATGCTTTAAATTAAAAAATAAGGATAAACATAAAGAAAAATCTACTGATACTGCTGAAGCTAATGTTGTAGTATATGAGAGTGAAGGAAATATTTTATTTGTGACTAATAACAGGACAATGTCTGAAAATGAATGGATTTTAGATTTGAGTTGTTCTTATCATATGTGTCCTAATAGGGATTTGTTTTCCACTTATGAAGCTTATAACGGTGGGGTTGTTTTGATGGGCAATAATGTCGTTTGTAATGTTGTGGATAAGGGTACAGTTCGAATTAAAATGTATAATGGTATTGTAAGGACTCTAACTAATTTTAGACATGTTCCTAATTTGAAAAAGAATCTCATCTCTTTGGGCACCCTTAAGGCTCTTGGGTGTAAATATGCAATTAAAGGTAGAGTTATGAAAGTTTATAAAGGTACTCTTATTGTTATGAAAGATTGTTGGTTTAGTAGTTTATATACTTTGCAGGGAACTATTGTCACAGGTTTTGTTACAGCTTCTATATCAGTTTTGTTTTATTCTGGCATCACCAAATTATAGCATATGCATTTAGGGTACATGAGTGAGAAAGTCTACGCATGTTGAGCAAGAGAGGCCTTCTAGATGGACAAAATACTTGTGCATTGGACGTCGTGAGCACTGTATTTTCAAGAAGTAGAAAAGGGTCAGCTTCAACTTTTCAGCTATTCATTGAACTAAACGTAGTTTGGATTATATTCATTCAGATCTGTGGGATCCATCTCATGTCCCGTCTAAGGGTGGTGCAAGGAATTTGTTGACTTTTATTGATGATTATTCAAGAAAGTTTGGATTTATTTTCTAAAGAATAAGAGTGATGTTTACCTAACTTTCAAACGGTGGAAAGCTTTGATTGAAAAACAGTCAGGTAAACAAATAAAGCGGTTGAGGACATATAATGACATAGAATTCTGTGAAAAAGAATTTAATGAATTCTGTAAGAATAGAATCGTTCGACATCGTGAGGATGACGCCTTAATAAAATGGTGTTGCAGAATTTATGAACAAAACTTCTTTGGAAAGAGCACGATGTATGATATCAAATGGAGGGTTGACAAATGATTTTTGGGCAAAAGCAGTTTCTACAGCATGTTACATTGTCAACCGCGCTCCTTCTGCAACTCTTGATTTCAATACTCTTGAGGAAGTTTGGTCAGGTATGCCTACTAATTACTCTAACTTGAAAGTTTTGGGTGTCCGGCATACATGCATGTAAATAATAGAAAATTGGAGCCCAGAGCTATGAAATGTATTTTTCTTGAGTATGCTTCTGGGGTGAAAGGATACAGATTGTGGTGTCCAGATCCCCAATCACCAAAATTTGTAATTAGCAAAGATGTTTCATTTGATGAATTGTCTATGTTAAATTCCAAAAAGGGAGTCTTTGAATTCTTCTCATGCAGATGAAGATGGTACACAGGAGTAGGTGGAACTTGAAATTGGCAGTTCTGGTCCTTCTAAGTTGATTTCCTCTATTCGGCAAAGTACGATACTAGTACCTGTTGTCTCTAATCAAGTTGTGGTTTTTTACGAAGAAGTTCAAGAAAAAGAGAAATATTCCATAGCAAAAAATAGACCAAAAAGAGAGATTCGACCACCTCAAAAATATGTAAATTGAGTGCCATATGCATTATCAGTTGTAGAAGAAGCAATTGGACTTCGTAAGCCATTTGGACTTGATTGGCATTCACTATTTGTGATATGTGATCTTAGGACTTTCGTGGAGAAGGTGGAGCAAAACTGCTATGTTTAAATTTGGGATGCAAGTCAAGGTGGAGATTTGTTATGGATGCCTTGCATCCCACATCGAATGTTGAAGAAATCATCCACCGTCATTAAAGGATTTGTTTAGTTCCGAAGTCTCACATCGAATACCAACAATACTTGTACCGCCTCAAATGCCTATATATATTTAGGCCTTGTTTGGTTCTTGGATTAAGACATGAACACACCAACTACAAGTGTGCTTTGTAACCTTTAAGGCATTTTTTCTTTGTTACTCACTTGTTTTGTATTAGTGGTGTTTAGTGGCTTAGGAGCACTTCCCTAAAACTTTGTAAAATTATCTTCTTTATAGTGAAGTTTTTGTTCCGCTTCCGCCGATGAACGTAGGTCATTTGACCGAATCATGTAAGTCATTGTGTCTCTTTCTTTTATTTTCTTTCTCGTCATTTATTTTTTCTTTGCGTTATTTTTGTTATTATTATTTCTTTGTTATCGTCTTGTGTCATTTTGCTATTGGAGTTTTAGTTTGTTCCTAGGGCCTATCCCTAACATAACTTACAATCTAATTTGATAGAAAATTAGTTACTCTACGCAATTGATAGAACGGGTCATGAAGCTTTGAAATTTGCTCCTCAAGTTGCCATACTTTTGTTGACTCCAGGACAACAACTTATCACGAGCACAAGTAATTTTTTGGAATATACTGTCAATAGTAGAAGCACTAGAACACAGCCATGCAGTGTGAAATTCATCTAAAATCATAGTCTCGGATCTAGAAAGGATCAAACCAAGGAAGACTACACTTATGTAGAGCACGACTATTTGAGAGGCTTTATTAGTAATAAGAACTAGAAGGTGATTAGACTTAGAAGTGTTGAGATGTCAAAAATTGAAATATGGAAATAAAGCAATCAATGATGAGGAAGCAAAGCCCTGTCAATTCATTCACAAATAATACAAACACGATGGCCATTAGACTAAGTAAAACGTAGCCCAACATAACCTAAATCAAGCAAACAACAACCATGAATTACAGAACAAAAACCATTAATAAAAAAAAGTATGGCTTTCCAACAGACCTTCCTTTTTATCCTGATGGAGAATTTTGTTAAAGTCTTCAATACATAACCAAAAAGATAATTGTGAGAATGTAAGTGGCGCAACAATGTCCAAGAAGAATGTTGGTCCTCATGACTTGGATGACCATAGAATCCAGTGAGCTACCAAGAAGGATTATTATTGGAACGAATAGAAATATCAATATGCGATGAATGCTCATTATTGCTACATTTCTTAGTCATTTGTACTAGATAATGATTAGATGACTACTAATTCCTCTTTTTTTTGTCTTGTTTTGTACAAAATGGATAATTTGAGAAATAAGGTGAAAACAGAGCAAAGGAGTATGAAATCGGTGCGTGATACCATGCGAAACCAGTGTTAATTCAAAACAAGGATTTGGACCCAATTAGTAGGGAATAATAGGCGTCGGATGGAAGGATAGATAGATGCTGTTTTAGAGCAGGATCTCAAGATCTTCAAGAAAAAGTGCACAACCGACACTAGTCTAGCGTTACCACTGGTGCTAATTTATGTTAGGATAAGCCAATACAAAGTAGATTTCAAGGGTTTTCAAATGCCACTATAAATAGCATTCTTTGCTATCTTGTCAAAGATGAAGAGAGAGAGAGAGAGGGAGGAACAACCTCTGAACCTTAGTGCTCCAAGGAGGATTCCAAGGAAGGGATTCAAACCATTTTTGACGAGGAGAATACATCTTTAAGAGGGAGATTCAAGAAGAAGAAGAGCACAACTTGTCTACGAGTATTTTCTTTTTCTCTTGTATCTCTTTTCTTGTTTTTGTTGGGCATTCATAATTTATTTTGTAATTAAAATGTGGAACCTTTATATTTGTTTGATCTTGATTTCTAAATTAGTTTATTGAAATCTATTTTGGCATTCAATCACTAGATTTTTGTTGGGTTGTTGATTATTGAGTTTATCTTGACTTTAATACTTTCGAGAAATGGGGTTAAAATTGAGAGGCTTGATTAGTTAATTGACCATATGGGTTTGTCCTTGATTAACTTGAGAGAGAGATGTTAAAGGGTTATAGGCTTGTCTAGAGATAGGGACATCATTTTTCCCAAATGGAGAATGTGTAATTAATCTTAATTTCTCTTGAATTAGGTTAGTGAGATAAAGATACCCATTAACGAGATTAAGGGTAGAGGAATATTCATAACTTAAGAGAGAGTGAGTCTTAATTTAGATTGCTTAATTAGTACCAATGTAGATTATCAATTGGTCTATTTAGTTGATTGAGGTTTAACTTAACAATATGGAACATCTTTTAAACTACATAACTTATCCTTCTCTTCCTAAGGATGCTTGGTGATCTAAGGAGGATTCTTAGGTATGCTTAGGTAGGTTGATCTCTCTCTCCCTTTCCACTATTTGTCATCTTCCCACTGGGATAGTTAACCAAACAATGGAACAAAGGCATGGTAGAAGTATTTGCTACCTTACCTGAGGGATACAATACTTGCCAACTAGAACGCTATGCTATTTGATGGGTATACTTACCTGTATGTGTGTTGTGTGAGTGATTTTTGGTATTTAAATTAAGACTTGGTTATTTTTGTGTGAATATTAACAATTTTTCCTATGCATGAGTATACACACAAATTGCACACATCAAGTTTTTGATGTTGTTGCTAGGGGTTGAATGATAATATTTTAAATTGCTTTTGTTGATTTGGTCTTGTAATTGTACGTATTTGTGAATATGAATATCTTGTACCTAGATAGTTGTACATAACATTTGTGGATAATTATTTGTATGTGTACTTAGATTTGAATTTATTTGTGTTATTGTATTTGACAATTCTCTTATTTTTGTTGTTGTGAAAGCTTTGTTTTTGGTTGTTTTACATGCTATTCATTGAATTGTTAGGTAAAACATAGCTATTCTTCTGTCTTGAGTACATATTGAGATTCTCATTTATCCTATTCTTTAAGAGACCTTCTTGATTTTGGGAGTAATGATGAATATATCTTATAGACAAAGCTTACCAAGGATGGAAAAAATGGAAGATTCACCTTTAATAGAAAGCTTTTTATGTGATTTTGCAATTACGATAGATTCTTATTTTGATATAATAGAAGCTTTGTTGAGGAATCAAGAAGGACTTCTTTCCACACTAGATGGCCAAATTAAACAATTGGCAAGCCTATGTCAAGAATAAAGATGCAAGAGAACAAGTAGAGATAATCACATTGAGAAATGGGAAGAAACTAGATAGTCCAGTAAAATTTGCATAGGAAAATAGAGGCATAACACATGACAGGCAGAAAGCAGAGTGTAGTTACAGAAAGGAACAGGCACCGATTGACACGACTGACCCGGTGCTAGTTAAAGCTTCTAAAGAAAAGAAAGTTTAGAGACAAGCATATAGCTCCAAGCCACCTATTCCATATCTAAGACTATTGAAAAAAAGAAGGAAAAGGAGCAGTCTAAGAAGTTCTTGGAATTGTTTAAGCAGTTACATATATTAATATTCCTCTCATCGAAGCACTCATCAAAATGCCCAAGTATGCAAAGTTCTTCAACGATGTGCCGTCAAAGAAAAGAAGTTTGGAAGAATTATCCACTGTAATTCTAAATGAAGAATGCTCAGCTATACTCTCAAGAAAGGATCGGCTACCAGAGAAATTGAAAGACCTAGAAAATTTTCCTATACCTTGTTTGATTAGAAATGTACTTTTTGGTAATGTATTGGTTAACTTAGGAGCTAGCATAAACTTGTTTCCATGCATAACATTTAAAAAGTTAGGTCTTGATAAACCAAAGCCCACTAGGATGAGCATTCAGTTAGCAGATAGATCTATTAGATATCCTAAAGGGATTGTGAAGGATGTCTTGGTGAAGGTCAATAAGTTTATTTTCCTTGTGGATTTTGTTATCATGGACATGGATGAGGATTCCAAAATTCCTATTATCTTAGGTAGACCCTTCCTAGCCACAGCCAGAGCTATTATACATATACATAGAGGGAGGTTAACACTGTTATGGAGGATAAGGAGGTGACTATTCAAATGTCTGAGAGGATGCTTTGGAAGAGTGCATTTATGATTATGCACTGGAACATTTGAATGGAAATTCTTGGGTTAGTCTAAGTAGGAACGAGAAACACACAAGCACAACAGAATTTAAAAATAAATTAGAGTTTAGGATCACATGCTTACTTTTTTCTCTTAGAATTAGAAGAAACCGCGGCAATAATTGGAATTTGTTGACCATTAAACTGTTCAGAACTCGTTTAAATCGTAACCTCTAGTGTATTGCTAACTGAAAGTCTTGCCAAACGCCTACTCTTACACATGAAAAACTTCAAAAGCTGGAGCTTTTGACCTTCCAAGATATTCTCTCAATCTCACAAATTAATCTATTGGGGAAAGTAGTCTAAGATTATTTTCCTAAGGATAAACTAAAAGAGAGTAAGAAATCAAGTGACGGCTAGCTTGCAAGGGATTAATTCCTTAAACCTAGCTAGCCTCCATTAGGATTATATAAGTCCTTAAGGCTGGGTACCCTAATCTAAGATGGACTAGGGAAATTCCACCAATTGAGCTTTTTTATTATTTGTCTTGGGTCTTTAAGTAAAACCTAAAATAATAAGAACGTAACCTGCTATATTTATTATTTTATCTGGGCCTTTTATTAAACTAAAATCTAAAATAATAAATACACAATCCAAAATAATTATTAGGTCAATCATTATTTATTTTATTTATGCTTATATATTACCTTGGATTTTCTAGAATTAATTAATTGATATAACCTATGAATTACACTTGAACTTAATTAATTATTCTAGCTAAATAGACTTTCTATAATAAAATAAATTCTCTCATCCCTCCAATAATCCAAACAATTTATGTAATGACTAAATAGTCATTTTGGTTTCTAGAGCTATTTTGGGAACAAAAAAACATATTATCATTGACTTCTAAAAAGACCAAAATGCTCATACTAAATAAATAGTAGCATTTTGCATTTTAAATATTCTTATTTATTACCATATGAAAATATTGACCCCAAGGATAATATTACACAAGAGTTGTCTCTGACCTACAGGTGTAATAATGCAAATATCCCTTATATAATACCCATAATTGAGATAGGACTAATTGGTACTATCACTTTTTCTTAATGACATATACCATCCTTTGATCTCTAATCCATAATCTATGACCTCCAGGAGTATAACCGCATATGTAAAGGGAGCGACCCTTAAAACAACACTCTTAGTTATTTCCCAGGGCTTTGGTTTTTACAAATTACAAGGGGGTGATCACTCTTTCATGAAGAAAGGCATAGAAGCTTTATTGTATAAGTCCATCTTAATCAAACTATAGATACATTCCCAACATACAATGATTTTGATCTCATGGAGAAAATCTCACCTATAGTATATCAAAGCATATATGTCCAACTTCACCATACCGCCAATTCATACTCAAACCATAGAATATTCATCTACGCAATAATAACAATAGTCCAATATTTATTTATCATAATACTTTTGTAAAGATTACTATTGCACGATCCAATTCTACGTATCCAAATATGCTTACACTATTATGTGAAAGGACTACTCACTGGTTAAAGGTAAATTATTCCCCACCTGAAAACCATATTATAATGATCGAAACCTTGACGAAATGCCCAACTTCATTAATCGATTAAGAATATTTTTGCTTGTATGTTATTAACCCATGATCTATATCTTACTGTGAAGCATGACCAAATATGTAGATCACTTACTAATATACTTGAACTTTATTGTACAAAAGAAATGTGAATACAAACTTATTAAAACAAATGTTTTTATTATTTCAAAATATATATCTTTACAGAATTTCTATGTCTTCTAAGGCATATGTCTAATAATCTCCCACTTGCACTATAAAGACTAAGATAGCCCATATATGCTTACCTTCTCTGCTAAAGGCTTGGTAAAGGGGTCCGCTGGATTATTCTTTGGAGAAATTTGATCCACTAGTATCTCCAGTCTCTGAATAAATTCTCGGATCAAGTGGTACTTTCTTTCAATGTATTTGCCCTTCTTGTGGTTCCTAAGTTCCTTGCATTATGATACCGCTTCGGTATTATCATAATACGTAATCAGTGGCATGTCTATATTAGACACGACTCCAAGTTCTGTTAGGAATTTTTGGAGCCAAATTGCCTCCTTGGACACTTCTAAAGCTACCATGTACTCAGCCTCTATGGTAGAATCAATAATACAAGATTGTTTAATACTTCTCCATAAAATTGCTTTTCCAAACAAAGTGAATACATATCCACTAGTGAATTTTTGTTCATCTTTTTTTCTTGGAAATCTAAGTCTATGTATATGACTAGAACCAAGTCATCAGCCTTATAAACTAGTACATAATCTCTCGTTTCCTTAAGGTACTTGAGTATATGCTTTATAGCTTGCCAATGCTCCTCCCTAGGGTTTGACTGTAGTCTGCTAACTATGTCTACAGCAAAGCAGATATCGAGCCTTGTACAAAGCATAGCATATATGAGACTTCATACTACACAAGCATAAGGAATTGTTAAGCGTGAAAATGTCATATTTTCATATCACTTTTTCTTAACTTTTATGCACTCTTTTGTGTGAATATGCATTATTTTTACTCATATTGTGTAATAATGTGTTTCAAGTGAAAAATGAGTAAACTTACTTTAAATGATGAGTTTTCACACAAAGGATGATTGCCTAACAAATTGGTGCCTTGGAATATGTGCTTAACAGAGTTTTTAAGTATTTAAACAGGGGCATGACTTGTTGCACGACCATGCATCATGGCCATGTACAATAGAGAAATTCTATGAGATATGCACGGCCAAGTGCGGCCATGTATGTTGCCTGTGCAAAACAGGGAAAGATTAATGCTCCTAGAAGTTTGTAGTTTCAGAAGGAAAAATGAGCTATGCCAAATATACAGCAATAAGCATAGCCATGCACCTGCCGTGTAGCTGCATGACCAAGATGCATGGCTGTGCATGGTGATCGTGCTAGTGTCATGGAGATTTTGGAAGTTGGGGTGCACGATCAAGATGCATGCCTGTGTATGGTAGCTGTGTAACACTCTAGAAAAGGTTTAGAATGCCCCAAATTGGTATAATAACAGTTCAAACTTTCCAAATTCATTTAAGGATGGTTTAGGAGGGTTTTATATAATTGAAAGTCATCCAAATTCACTTATACATCAATATACTTATCTAAAAACACCATTCTCTTGGCGAAAAGCTTCAAAGGAGGCTAGAAGAAGAAGAAGAAGGCAAGAAGACTTGAGATTATAGCTTTCCAAGTATTGATCTTCCAATCTTTCTCTTGTTCTTTCTTGTTTTCAAGTTGTCTATTTTTAGTTTCCCTTGTATTTAAACAATTGAAGATGTTATCTATATTCAAAGGCAATTTTTTGTTATTGATTTTGATCACTATGGGAAAATAGTTATTTAGAGACGAGACGTGAGACCCCAGTCAAAACCAACATTAGAGTAAGGGGGTTGGGATGCATATCATATTTTATTACATGTTTAAATATATTTTTATATGATTTTATATGCTTTGGATTCGTGTTTTATAATCTCGAGGGCTTAATTATGTTTATTGAGTAAGAAGGGTAAAATGGTAATTTTTGCTTGAGGTGAAAATATGGAGATAGCTTGAGGATTAAATAAGAAAAATATTTTAGAGAGAGAATAAGAACAAGAGTTGTTGTGGTTTAGTGGTTAGAGATTTGGAACTAATTCTTGAGGCCTTGGGTTCAAATTCCATCATTGGAGTTTTAGTATGATTAAATTTTATTTTTGTTTGGGAAGGTTGTATTTTCGACCTTGAGTGTTCTAGAGAAGGGTAAAGGTGATGTCCTAGGAGAGACATAATAGGAATACCCTAATCCAACTCTTGTACCCTACAAAAATTTCTAAGGGAATTCATACCCATCTTGATCCTTAGTTTTCCTTACTTCTCAATTTCTTAAGTTGTTCAATTTATTCAAGCCAATTTCATTCTAGAAAAAAAAAAAAAATTCCAGCAAAGTGCTGTAGCTTTGAAGGTTCAAAATGTCTAAGTGTAAGACATCTTATGGACCAAAATTATGTAGGAGTTGGGGAAGGTTACCAAGAGAATTAATCTCCATAGTGAACCTTCAAAACTCCATTCTAGCTATGTTCATTTTCCTTCATGAAGTAATATGGAATTTTTTCAGCTTCTTTTGCATTCAAAGTGTCGAAATTTTTAGTTATCATTCCCTCCCAAATTCTACCAGAAAATGGCTCTCTTGACCTGCTGGAAATCTAAAATTTTTAAGCCAAATTCGGATTGCACAAATGCTGTGCAAAATCAGAAAATTTTCTGGGCAAAATCGCAGCATAGGTAGGTTTAAATCAAGCTGTTTTCTTCCAGTTTTCTCCTAGCACCTTAGCCACGTTTTTCCTCCATAAAGAAGGCTGGAAACCAGCCTTGAAAGACCTCTGAATGACCCTTCAAATCATCTGCAAACTGACTAGAAAATGGCAGCAAAAGCTACCCAGAAAATTCCAGCAGCTTACGAAATTCTGTACAGAATTTTTTAGCTTTGTTTCCTTTTCCAGCCCTGACCAAAACACCCTCATCTTTCTATTCAAACCTCTCCTGAACAGCCATGAACTGAACTCCATTGTCTTCCCCAACCTTCTGCTCAAAAAACCAGTCATGGTTGCCCCTAAAATATCTCCAATAATTACTCCAATCAAACCTTAATTGAATACCAAAATTCCAGCAATCCTAATTTAGTAAACTTCCATAAAATATCCCTTAAACAACCAGACCCTCCTTCACCATTGTACTCCCTTTTTTCGGCCACCATTAAGCTTCTTCAACTAACTTTCATCCTGCAAAAACACTGAGCAACAGTCGGCCATTACAGCTTCCAAAAAGCTCTCCATTGATTAAAGTTCTTCTTGCCATATTTTGTTTCCAAATTTGATTCTCAAAAATATTCTTTTAGGATTTCAACAACCAGCCTTTTCTTTTCCTTTTAAACCTGAAAAATTATCTACCAAAACCACTCAAACAATTCGGCCACTACAATCCCACAGAATTTCGACAGCCTCAATCAAAATCTCTCCATTCTCTTCAACCTTCAAGCACACATAGAATACCAAGAACACCAACTAGTTCCATACGCCTAATACCACTCCAAACCACTTCAATCTTCTTCAAAAAAAATTCCAAATTTCATCTACTCACTGCCGTGAATCCATCCATACCACTTTTAACATCAAACTCTAAAATTCAACTCTCTCTCTTAGATCAAAATCCAGTATTTTTGTGAAGGCTCAAGAACACCTTCAAGGTAAGCTTGTTCAATCAATTTCATCTCCACTAATCCTCAATCTCTAATGAATATATATGTGTATAAGCACGTTAATGGACTCTCTTCTTCTCTCTCTCTCTCTTGGCCGAATGATTTCTTCAACAATGTTCATGTCTCTAGGGTGATATTGAAAGGAGATGGATTATGTTTGAGGGTTGAGCATGTATTGTTGTGATGAGTTGAGATTGAAGTATAAATAAATGTGTGTATATGATGGAGATGGGATTGATGCATGAGTGGATTGTCTTGGTTGATTGTATGGTGCTTTTAGGGTTTAATGCATATCTCCATGTCATGAGTGGTATTTGTGTTCAAGCATGTTAGAGATTATGTCACCTTTGGTGAATAGGATTTATATTCAAGCATGATTGTTAAAGCCATGAGTATGATTATGCTAGTAGAGGTTGGATCATGTCTTGGTAAATTTAGATCTATGCCTTTATTCATGATTTGGATAATTTGATGAATTGAAGTGGAGTGTATATTCATGATTGTGATTAGCAAGTGGAAATATGATCATGACCTAGTTGTCCCTAAGCTAATTTTATTTCATTAATAAAATGATTAATATTATAATTTTTGCTAGTAGATCTCGAAAACCCTAGAAAATGTGAATTTGGTCGTTTACAAAAAATAGTGATATTTTAGTCAAATAAATGATAGCTTTTATTACAGAAATAAAATATATAGATATTATATATAATAATAATAATATCAAACAAAGCCTTTTATGTAAATAATCATAATAAGTAAAATATTAATTTTGTAAGTCTTATATTCATAAATACCATTAAAATTTATTATTTTTCAATTATTATCTTTTAAACAAGACCTATTAAAATTCACTTACAACTAATTTTAGTTACCAATTATTTTCTAACAATTAATTATCAATAGATTACTATTTTAAATAATTACATCTAGGTCCTAGGACCCTTCAACAAATAAACTCTAATTTATTTTTAGCAAAATTTAAACCTTCAACTTATTAGTACCTATTTCCCAAAATACTAATTATTTTAACTCTCAAATTAGACTTAGCTTATAAATCTTTTATTTATTATCTAGCCTTAAAGCTTGGGACACTAAGATCAAGGTTGTAGTAAGTTGAGCTAGTTTTATTTGTGAAAGTGAATTTTATCTTGAGTTTGATTATGGTTTATATTTACCCCAGGTGGGGTTAGGTCAACTGTTGAAGACCTTTATTTTATCTCAAGCTAAGGATCAGGTAAGCCCCTGCATAAAACCTATTTGATGCAAAATGTTTATTATGGAAAGCAAAATGTAGAGTGCATGGACGCTCAATTCTGTAAAGGCAGTTGAGGATTGTCTCCTGTCTTATTTCCGTCAAACAAATTATTTGAAAATCAATAAGCAGATTTACTCAAACTCAAAACTCTTTCGAAAACTGATTTTGACAAAGACTTTGGAAATCCTTAATTGCCATTTTCAAGTGGAACTATGTTTTGTTTCTTTTTTCCCCAAGTGGGGTAAGTTACGTTGAGTACTTAATAAGGGCGGACTGTTAGGACTAGTCTTTGAAGGGTTAGGGTGAGTCTCTCAGTAGGTGGCCACCTTTGAGGGATAAGTCCTTCCTGGATAGGATGTCAGTCCAGTAGGTCGTGCCGATCCGAACTAGTAGTTTTTCAGTCAAGTAACTGTGTGTTGCCAGAATGGACAACCGGTTGTTGTTTGGGTATAGAGAAGGAGGAGTATCTTACCCGGTAGGCCGATCACCTACCTTTTGTCAGTCTGCACAAAGTGTGGCATTCTGACTGGTTATGGGGCCCAACGTGTGGTAACCTATGACTACTTTTAAGTGGTTGATTTTATTGTATCTGTATGGTTGGAAAAGCCAAAACACCACTCTTAATTTTTACTATTGTTTATTGCTTGCCAATATTTCTCTTATAAAGATTTTATACTTTGCATTCACGAATTCTTTTCACTGGACACTCAAAGCACACACAAACTTATTGAGATTTTTGTCTCATCACCCGTTTTACCATGATTTCAGATCGATCCTGCTGTGGGGATGAGTAGCTAGTTATTGCCTGCTTTGGAAGAAATGTTATTATTTATTTTATGTAATGCTTTGGGAGTTGAGAGTGAATAATTTTATTCTAGATTTGTTTTTGAATTTTTGGGATGTAATAAGATTTAAGTTTAAATTATTATTTTTATTCCATTATGTTGATTGCGTGTCTTAGTTATAAAGACCCCTTATCCTTTGGATAGGGCGACATCCCCGGCCCTGTTGGGCCTAGGTAATGGAGTGTTACAAGTGGTATCAGAGATTAGGTTATAGGCAAATATTGACGATATATGTTTTATTTATTTAAGATTAAATATTTATCTAACCTATCTTGTTTATGCTGTAGGATGGTTAGAATGCTTAGGACCGTGAGGAAAGGGCAGCAATGGTATCCGCCTGTTCCCATTTACCCGGAAGACCTTCCAGTTCCCCAACCTGCCCCTCAACCAATTATCCCTTTGGAGGATAGCAGTGATGATGAGGTCCCGATCCATGAGCCACTCCCAATTCCAGTGATAGACATAAGCTCTGACAGTGAAGATGAGGTGATAGCCGTGGAGCATGTACCCCACCCTCCTAGTCCCATAGTGGACTTAGCAGCAGATAGTGATGACTCGGGGAAGATAGACTATGAGTCTCCACCTAGGCCTTCTTTCATTCCTCCTTTTAGTCGAGTTGAGCCCAGAGAGAGTTCTAGGCGCCCTGGGAAGGAGCCGATGGAGGGATTTGCCAGTAGGGTTGGGGTAGATTTTTCTAAGAACTTTGGGGGATGGTTGTATGAGGCTGGTGATGAGGATTCTGATGAAGACTAGACGGGTTAAGAGCTGTTAGGGTCAAGATTGTTTATTTTTTGCTTTCCATAAACTTCTATGATGAGGATTTCATTCCTGTTTACTGCTTTAATTCTAAATTTATGCAAATAAGAGTACTTGGAGTACTCTAAGGTTTGAAAAATTTTTATGCAATTCTTTATGCCAAAAAAAAAAAAAAAAAACTTGCATATGATTTTCTTTTACTTAAACCTGAATGTGAATGCATACTCAAAATGTTTTAACCTTGAATGCATACACTCATTATTTGGGCATGGTTGAGAATGGCACCCAAGCGCCATGTAGCCATATCAAGCAAAAGAGTTCTGGAAGCAGAGCCTGTGATACTGGAGTTTGAGACGACTCAAATGCCGTCACCCAATCGGAGGGATGAGAGCGAGCCAGGTTTGGAATTGGGATCAGAAGAACCTGTCAGAGTGACAATGGAGCAAGCTGTTCGCCAAGTTTAGCAAGTGTGATTTTTGGCTAGACAGTATGGCATTCCTTAGCCATGTGGTGATCAAGAAGGGAATCAAGGTAGACCCGGCAAAGGTCGAAGCGGTGTCAGACTGGAAGCAGCCAGAGAATATCACCGAGATCCGAAATTTCTTGGGATTGGCTGGTTACTACCGGAGGTTTATCAAAGGGTTTTTGACGCTCGCATCACCAATGACCCAACTGCTGAGAAAGGATGTTCCATTTGTGTGGAATGAGAAATGCGAGAAAAGTTTTCAAGAACTGAAGTGAAGATTGATGACAACACCAATATTGAGTCTGCCAGAGGAAGGGAAGCCTTACGTGCTGTATACCGATGCCTCGAAAGAAGGATTGCGAGCAGTATTGATGTAAGACAGAAAGGTGATCGCTTACGCTTCTCGGAAGCTGAGACCTCATGAAGTCAACTATCCTACTCATGATCTAGAGCTGGCAGCTATCGTGTTCGCCCTAAAGAAATGGCGACACTACTTGTACGGAGTCGAATATGAGGTGTTCACTGACCACCTGAAGTATATCTTCACTCAGAAGGATCTGAACTTGAGACAGCAAAGATGGATGGAATTTTTGAAAGAATACTGTTTCCGATCAACTACCATCCCGGGAAGGCCAACGTTGTGGCGGACGCCCTAAGCAAGAAAGTCGGTATGGCCAGGCTAAGAGTGCAGGAAATTCAAGCGATTCAAGATGTGTTGGATAGAAGAGTGGAAGTGCAAGACAAAAGAATCGTCCTCAGCAATCTAAAGTTGGTACTGTAACACCCCGCTACCTAGGCCCGCCAGGGTCGGAGATGTCGCCCCGTCCAAAGGACAAGGGGTCTTTATAACTAGGTCACACAAATAAAATAGCGGAATAAAAATAATATTTTAACTTTAAAATGTATTACATCCCAAAAATACTCCAAGAATAAATCCAAGAATACCAAAAGAAAAACCAATCCATAAATAAATTTTTCCACTCTCAACTCCCCAAAGCAATACATAAAAATAAATGACAACATTCTCTTCCAAGGCAGATAACACTACCTACTCATCACCACAGCAGGATCGACCTGAAATCATGGTAAAAGGTGATGAGACAGAAATCTCAGTAAGTCCGTGTGTGCTTTGGGTGTTCAGTGAAAACAGTTCGTGGATGCAAAGTGTGAAATCTTTATAAGTGAAATATTGGCAAGCAATAAACATTAGTCAAAAGCAAGAATGGTGTTTTCCTCTTTTTGAAACCATACAAGTGCACAATAAAATCAACCACTCAAAAAGGGTGGTCATAGGTTACCACACGTTAGGCCCCATGTCCACATGGTCAATATGCCACACTTTGTGCATACTGCTGGTCAGAATGCCACACTTTGTGCAAACTGACAAAAGGTAAGTGATCGGCCTATCGGGTAAGATACTCTTCCTTCTCTATACCTAAACAACAATCGGGTGTCCATTCTGACATAACACAGTCACTTGACTGAAATAAAAATTGCTAGCTCAGACCAGCATAACTAAGTAGTACCGACGTTTCTCTAAGTTGAGCTTATCTTCTGGAGGTGGCCTCCTGCCAGAAGACTCACTCTTGCTCTTCAAAACCAATACTACTAGCCTACCCTTATTGAGTACTCAACGTAACGTATCCCACATGGGGAAAAAATGAACAAAACATAATTCCACTTGAAAATGGCAATAAAGGTTTTCCAAAGTTTGGGGCAAAACTGGTTTTAGAAAGAATTTTAGGTTTTGAGTAAAACTGCCCCTTGATTTGCAAATAATTTATTTGTCTAAAATGAGAATGGAAATAATCTTCAATTGCCTTTACAAAAATGAGTGACCATGCACTCTACATTTCGCTTGCCATTAAAAAAAAAATCAATTTTCATCAACCAGGTTTTATGCAGGAGCTTACCTGATTCTTGCTCACAACAAAAGGTCTTCAACAGCTGACCTAACCCCACATGGGGTAAATATAAACCACAATCAAATTTAAGCCAAAATCCACTTTCACAAATAAACTAACTCAACTCACTACAACAACCATGATCCTAATGTCCCAAGCTTTAAGGCCAATTAATAAATAAAAAGGTTTATAAGCCAAAGCTAATTTTGATATTTAAAATAATTAGAGTTTTGATAAATAGGTACTAATAAGTTGAAGGTTTGAATCTTGCTAAAATAATTTAGAGTTTATTTGATGAAAAGTTTTAGGTGGTACTAGGTAAAATAATGATTTATTAAAAATTTAGTTGTTAGAAAATAATTGATAACTAAAATTAGTTGAAAATAAATTTAATGAGTCTTGCTTGAAAGATAATAAATAAATTTTTAATGGGTTTTGATTAAAAGATAATAATTAAATTTTTAGTAATAAATATTTTACTAATTATGATTATTTCTATAAAAGGCTTTAGTTGATTTCATTATTTTATATAATATCTACATATATATATATTATTTTTCTAACAAAAGCTATTATTTATTTGACTAAAATATCCTTATTATATATAATAATCCAAATCACCCTTCTTAGGGTTTTTTCGAAATTACTTAGCAAAATCATATTATGAAATATTTTATTCATGAAATAAAAATTAGTTTAGGGACAACTAAATCATGATCATACTTCTATAGCTAACCACAATCATAGACATATACAATCATTCAATTCATCAAATCATCCAAATCATGCATATAAGCATAGATCTAAATTTATCAAGATATGATCTAACCCCTACTAGCATAAATATGATCATGGCTTCAATAACCCAACATGAATATAAATCCTATTCACCAAAGGAGACATAATCTCTAGCATACTTCATCACAAATACTACCTATGACATGGAGACATGCATTAAACCTCAAATCATCATACAATCAACCAAGATAATCCATCCATGCATAAATCCTATCTCCTTCATATTCATACATACATTTATGCTTCAACCTCAACAATATATATTCAAACCTTATCCGCAATCCATCTTCTATCAACATCATCCTAGAGACATGAATCTAGAATTTAAAAGAAGGGTTAAAACGGATTACTTGATTGATGAATTCCTTGAAGGAGTTTTGAATGAATCTCAACTCCTAAATGTCTAAATCCATCCAAAGAAGGTGAAGGAAGCATGGCCATTGGAGAAGAAGCCATCCGGCCAAGAAGGAGAGAGATTCGGCCAAGAGAGAGAGATAGAGCGAGTGAGAGAGAGAGAGAGACCATTAGCATGCTTATTCATATATATATTCATTAGAGATCAAGATTGGAGAAGATGAAGTTGTTAGAACAATCCTACCTTGAAGGTGTTCTTGAGCCTTCTAAAAAATTTCTGATTTTTTATCCAAACTAGCAAGTTGGATTTTGGAGTTTGATGTTAAGAATGGTGTGGATGGACTCACGGTAGTGAGTAGATGAATTCTATAATTTTTAGAGGTAGTTTGAAGTGATTTGGAGAGGTATTAGTTGAAAGGAAGGAGTAGGTGTTCTTGGTGTACTATGTGTTCTTGAAGGTTGAAGAGAGTATAGAGCTTTTAGATGGGAGGCTGCCGAAATTTTGAAGAGATTAGGGCTGCCGAATTGTTTGTAGGGTTTAGGAAGATGATTTTCTGGTTTGGAAAGAAAAAGGAAAGGCTAGTTGTTGAAATCCTTAAAGAATATTTTTGGGAAGCAAATTTGGAAACTAGATATAACATGAATATCTTTGATTATTGGAGGGCTTTTGGGAATCTGCCATGGACGAATTTTGGAGCAGTATTTCAGCTGAATGAAAATTGGTTGAAGGAGGCTAAGGGTGGCAAAAATTAAGGAGTATAATGTTGAAGGGAAGGTCTGGTTGTTTGAGGGATATTTTATGGAAGGTTGCTAAATCATGGTGGCTGAAATTTTTGGTATCCAAATCAATGCATGATTGCAGAATTTTTTTGGAAATCTTTTAGGCAGCCATGACTGGATTTTTCGTGCAGAACTTAGGGAGGATAATGCAGTTCATTTAATGGAGGTTTAAGGGTGATTTGTGCAGAAAAATGATGGAGTTTCGGCTAGGAGAGAATTAGGAAACAAAGCTGGAAAAACTACTGCACAGATTCGCTACTTGCTGGAATTTTCTGGGCAGTTTTTGGCTGCCCTTTTCCAGACGGTTTGCAGGGAGTTTGAAGGGGAATTTCAGGGGCTTTCAAGGCTGGTTTCCAGCCTTCTTCATGGAGGAAAAACATGGCTAAGGTGCTGAATAAAAACTAGAAGAAAACAGCTTGGTTTCGGACCTCCAAAGCTCGATTTGCCCAGGGATTTTTCTGGTTTTGCACCACCTTTGTGCAGTCCGAAAATAGCCAGAAAAATCCAGATTCTAAGCTGATCAAAAGGGCCATTTTCTGGCAACATTTGGGAGGGAATAATAGTTAAGAATTTCGACACCTTGAAGGCACACAAAGCTGGAAAAATTTCAGTTCTATGCAGGAAGGGAAATGAACCTAGCTAGAGTGAATTTTTAGAAAGTTCACTAAGGAATTTAATTCATTTGAAATCTTTCCCCCTCTTCCATTGTTTCGGTCCATATGATGTCCTTTACTAAGACATTTCGAACCTTCAAAGCCACAGCACATTGTTGGAATTTTTCTAGAATAAAATTGGCTTGAACAAATTGAACAAACTAATGAATTAAGAAATAGAAAAATTAAGGATCAAGAGGAAATGAACTCCCCTTAGGAATTTTGTGTAGAGCAAAAGAGTAGGATTTGAAAACTCCTATCATGTCTCTTATAGGACAACATCTCTACCCTACTCCAACCACCACTAATGCCGAAAATGATACTTCCCAAGCAAAAATAAAATTTAACCAAGCTAAAGCTCCTATGATGGAATTTGAACCCAAGACCTCAAGAATTAATTTTAAGGCTCTAATCACTAAAACACAACCACTCTTGTTCTTATTTTCCCCCTAAAAATTTTTTCCTATTCAATCCTCAAGCTATCTCCCTTTTTCCACCTCAAGTAAAAATTATCATTTTGCCCTTCTCACTCAATAATCATAATCAAGCCCCCTAGACTATAAAACACAAATTCAATGCACATAAAATCATATAAAAATATATTTAAACATGCAATAAAATATGATATGCATCCCAACCCCCTTACTCTAAGGTTGGTTTTGACTGGGGTTTCACAGGTACCAGATTTAAGACAGGAAATCGTGGAAGCTCAGCAAAGCAACGCGGAGTTTCAGCTTTTCAAGGACAAGGAGCTCAAGCGGCCAGGCAGTGAATTCCGTCAGGACGAGGCAAGAGTTTTGTATTTTAGAGATCGATTTTGTGTACCCAGAGAGCAGCAATTAAAGGACAGAATTTTGGAAGAGGCGCACAAGAGCAAGTATGCCATTTATCTGGGGGTGGTATCAGGACTTGAAGAAAGCCTATTGGTGGCCAGGATTGAAACGGGATGTGGTCAAATATGTCTCGACCTGTCTCACCTACCAGAAAGTCAAAGCGGAGCACAAGAAGTCAGCGGGACTATTGCAGCCATTACCAGTACCGGAATGGAAGTAGGAGGAGGTGACTATGGATTTTGTCACCGGACTTCCCATGTCAGAGACCCAGAAGGACGCCATATAGGTAGTAGTGGATCGACTGACCAAGTCGGCCCATTTCATACCGGTAAATGTAAGAGACTCTATGGGGAAGCTGGCTCAGACATATGTTCGAGAGATAGTCCGACTGCACAAAGTGCCTTCAAGCATATTGTCTGACCGAGACCCAAGGTTTACCTCTCGATTTTGGGGAAAGTTTCAGGAAGCAATGGGGTCGAGTCTGAAATTCAGTACGATGGCGCATCCGCAGACCGATGGGCAGTCAGAAAGGGTTATACAGATATTGGAAGATATGTTGAGAGCCTGTGTTCTAGATTTTGGGGACAAATGGATAGAGTGCGTACCGTACGCGGAACTGTCGTATAATAATGGCTACCAAGCTTCAATTAGGATGGCACCCTATGAGGCTTTGTATGGGCACAAGTGTTAGGTACCACTGTATTGGAGTTGGTCAGAAAATGGTCACATAAGCAAAATCGGAGAAGTCTATGTCTAAAAAATATTGGATAAAGTAAAATTGATCAGGGAAAGGTTGAAGGCGGCTCAGAGCCGACAGAAGAGCTACGTGGACAACCGGCGGAGAGAATTGGAGTTTCAAGTCGGGGACAACATATTTCTGAGATTGACGCTGAATAGGGGAATCTTGAAGCATCCGAAGGGTGGAAAGCTGAATCCGAGGTATTTGGGGTCGTTCCTGATTAAGGAAAGGATTGGACCGGTAGCATACTGATTGGACCTGCCAGATGGGTTGATGGGAATATATGATGTGTTCCATGTATCACAACTGAAGAAGTACAAAGCTGATCCCGATCATGTTCTGAATAACGAGCCGTTAGTGTTGTAACCCGATCTGAGCTATGTGGATAGGCCCATGCGAATATTGGACCGCAGTATCAAGAACCTTCGGAACAAGCAGATACCGATGGTCAAGGTTCAGTAGGAGTATCATGGCACGCAGGATGCCATATGGGAATCGGAAGAGTAGGTTAAACGGAAGTATCCCGATCTAAAATAGAGGTATGCTTGAATTTCGGGGCGAAATTCTTCTAAGAAGGGGAGGATGTGAAACCCTAGTCAAAACCAACCTTAGAGTAAGGGGGTTGGGATGCATATTATATTTTATTGCATGTGTAAATATATTTTTATATGATTTTATGTGCTTTGGATTCGTGTTTTATAGTCTCGAGGGCTTAATTATGTTTATTGAGTAAGAATGGTAAAATGGTAATTTTTGCTTGAGATGAAAATAGGGAGATAGCTTGAGGATTAAATAAGAAAAATATTTTAGAGAGAGAATAAAAATAAGAGTTGTTGTGGTTTAGTGGTTAGAGTTTTGGAACTAATTCTTGAGGTCTTAGGTTCAAATTCCATCATTGGAGTTTTAGTATGATTAAATTTTATTTTTGTTTGGAAAGGTTGTATTTTCGACCTTGAGTGATCTAGAGAAGGGTAAAGGTGATGTCCTACAGGAGACATGATAGGAGTACCCTAATCCAACTCTTGTACCCTACAAAAATTTCTAAGGGAAGTCATACCCCCTTTGATTCTTAGTTTTTCTTACTTCTCAATTTCTTAAGTTGTTCAATTTATTCAAGCCAATTTCATTCTAGAAAAAAAAAATTCCAACAAAGTGCTGTGACTTTGAAGGTTTAAAATGTCTAAGTGTAAGACATCTTATGGACCGAAATTGTGTAGGAGTTGGGGAAGGTTCCCAAGAGAATTAATCTCTATAGTGAACCTTCAAAACTTCACTCTAGCTATGTTCATTTTCCTTCATGAAGTAATCTGGAATTTTTCCAACTTCTTGTGCATTCAAAATGTCGAAATTTTCAGCCATCATTGCCTCCTAAATGCTGCCAGAAAATGGCCCTCTTTACCAGCTTGAAATCTGAAATTTTCTGCCAAATTCGGACTGCACAAATGCTGTGCAAAACCAGAAAATTTTCTTGGCAAAATCACAGCATAGGTGAGTTTAAACCAAGCTATTTTCTTCCAGTTTTCTCCCAGCACCTTAGCCACATTTTTCCTCCATAAAGAAGGCTGGAAACCAGCCTTGAAAGACCTCTGAATGCCCCTTCAAATCATTTGCAAACTGACTAAAAAATGGCCCAGAAAATTCCAGTAGCTTGCGAAATTCTGTACAAAATTTTCCAGCTTTGTTTCCTTTTCTAGCCCTGACCGAAACTCCCTCATCTTTCTGTTCAAACCTCTCTTGAACAGCCATGAACTGAACTCCATTGTCTTCCCCAACCTTCTGCTCAAAAAACCAATCATGGCTGCCCCTAAAATATCTCCAACAATTACTCCAATCAAGCCTTGATTGAAGACCAAAATTCCAGCAATCCTAATTTAGTAAACTTCCATAAAATATCCCTTAAACAACTAGACCTTCCTTCACCATTGTACCCCCTCTTTTCGCCCACCATTAAGCTTCTTCAACCAACTTTCATCCAGCAAAAACACTGAGCAACAGTCGGCCATTACAACTTCCGAAAAGCTCTTCATTGATTAAAGATCTTCTTACTATATTTTGTTTCCAAATTTGATTTCCAACAATATTCTTTTAGGATTTCAACAACCAGCCTTTTCTTTTCCTTTCAAACCTAAAAAATCATCTACCAAAAACACTCAAACAATTTGGCCACTACAATTCCACAGAATTTCGGCAGCCTCAATCAAAATCTCTCCATTCTCTTCAACCTTCAAGCACACATAGAACACCAAGAATACCTACTAGTTCCATACGCCTAATACCACTCCAAACCACTTCAAGCTTCTTCAAAAAAATTCCAAATTTCATCTACTCACTGTCGTGAATCCATCCATACCACTTTTAACATCAAACTCCAAAATTCAACTCTCTTTCTTAGATAAAAAAACCAGTATTTTTGTGAAGGCTCAAGAACATCTTCAAGGTAAGCTTGTTCAATCAACTTCATCTCCACTAATCTTTAATCTCTAATGAATATATATGTCTATAAGCACATTAATGAACTCTCTTCTTCTCTTTTCTCTCTCTCTCTCTCTCTTTTGGCCGAATGATTTTTTCAACAATGGCCATGCTTTCTTCATCTCTCTTAGACAAATCTAGTCTCCTAGGAGTTGAGATCCATTCGAAACTCCTCCAAGGTTCTCATCAATCAAGTAAGCCCCTTCAACTCTCTTTTTAAATTCTAGATTCATGTCTCTAGGGTGATATTGAAAGGAGATGGATTATGTTCGAGGGTTGAGCATGTATTGTTGTGATGAGTTGAGATTGAAACATGAATAAATATGTGTATATGATGGAGATGGGATTGATGCATGAGTGGATTGTCTTGGTTGATTGTATGGTGCTTTTAGGGTTTAATGCATATCTCCATGTCATGAGTGGTATTTGTGTTCAAGCATGTTAGAGATTATGTCACCTTTGGTGAATAGGATTTATATTCAAGCATGATTGTTAAAGCCATGAGTATGATTATGCTAGTAGAGGTTGGATCATGTCTTGGTAAATTTAGATCTATGCCTTTATTCATGATTTGGATGATTTGATGAATTGAAGTGGAGTGTATATTCATGATTGTGATTAGCAAGTGGAAATATGATCATGACCTAGTTGTCCCTAAGCTAATTTTATTTCATTAATAAAATGATTAATATTATAATTTTTGCTAGTAGATCTCAAAAACCCTAGAAAACGTGAATTTGGTCTTTTACATAAAATAGTGATATTTTAGTCAAATAAATGATAGTTTTTATTACAGAAATAAAATATATAGATATTATATATAATAATGATAGTTTTTATTACAGAAATAAAATATATAGATATTATATATAATAATAATAATATCAAATAAAGCCTTTTATATAAATAATCATAATAAGTAAAATATTAATTTTGTAAGTCTTATATTCATAAATACCATTAAAATTTATTAATTTTCAATTATTATCTTTTAAACAAGACCTATTAAAATTCACTTACAACTAATTTTAGTTACCAATTATTTTCTAACAGTTAATTATCAATAGATTACTATTTTAAATAATTACATCTAGGTCCTAGGATCCTTCAACAAATAAACTCTAATTTATTTTTAACAAAATTTAAACCTTCAACTTATTAGTACCTATTTCCCAGAACACTAATTATTTTAACTCTCAAATTAGACTTAGCTTATAAACCCTTTATTTATTATCTAGCCTTAAAGCTTGGGACACTAGGATCATGGTTGTAGTAAGTTGATCTAGTTTTATTTGTGAAAGTGAATTTTAGCTTGAGTTTGATTATGGTTTATATTAACCCCAGGCGGGGTTAGGTCAGCTGTTGAAGACCTTTATTTTATCTCAAGCTAATGATCAGGTAAGCTCCTGCATAAAACCTGTTTGATGCAAAATGTTTATTATGGCAAGTCAAATGTAGAGTGCATGGATGCTCAATTCTGTAAAGGCAATTGAGGATTGTCTCCTATCTTATTTCCGTCAAACAAATTATTTGAAAATCAATAAGCAGATTTATTTAAACTCAAAACTCTTTCTAAAACTGATTTTGACAAAGACTTTGGAAACTCTTAATTGCCATTTTCAAGTGGAACTATGTTTTGTTTCTTTTTCCCCAAGTGGGGTAAGTTACGTTGAGTACTTAATAAGGGTAAACTGCTAGGACTAGTCTTTGAAGGGTTAGGGTGAGTCTCTCAGTAGGTGGCCACCTCTGAGGGGTAAGTCCTTCCCGGATAGGATGTCAGTCCAGTAGGTCGTGTCGGTCCGAGCTAACAATTTTTCAGTCAAGTGACTGTGTTTTGCCGGAATGGACAACCGGTTGTTGTTTGGATATAGAGAAGAAGAAATATCTTGCCCGGTAGGTCGATCACCTACCTTTTGTCAGTCTGCACAAAGTGTGACATTCTGACTGGTTATGGGGCCCAATGTGTGGTAACTCATGACCACTTTTGAGTGGTTGATTTTATTGTATCTGTATGGTTGGAAGAGCCAAAACATCACTCTTGATTTTGACTATTGTTTATTGCTTGCCAGTATTTTTCTTATGAAGATTTTATACTTTGCATTCACGAACTGTTTTCACTGGACACTCAAAGTATACACGGACTTATTGAGATTTTTGTCTCATCACCCGTTTTACCATGATTTCAAGTCGATCTTGTTGTGGGGATGAGTAGCTAGTTATTGTCTGCCGTGGAAGAAATGTTATTATTTATTTTGTGTAATACTTTGGGAGCTGAGAGTGAATAATTTTATTCTAGATTTGTTTTTTAATTCTTGGGATGTAATAAGATTTAAGTTTAAATTATTATTTTTATTCCATTATGTTTATTGTTTGTCCTAGTTATAAAGACCCCTTGTCCTTTGGACAGGGCAACATCCCTGGCCCTGTTGGGCCTAAGTAGTAGGGTGTTACACGAAAAGAATTCGTCTTGAAATAGTGCAATTCATCTCTAAATTGACCTTAGAGATGGAATGGAGACGAACTTCGATTTATCTCCAAACATGGCATATCTAAATGGAGACGGATAAAAGTATTGGTCTCTAAATTTTTGAGACAGAAATAATTCATCTCTAAAATGTTGGTCTTCATCTCTAATTCATCAGGTCAAATGTAGAAGTCAACATCTCTGTAGAGTCACAAGTTTCGTTTCTAGGTCGTCTCTAATTTAGAGATGGACATGAACTATTTGGTCCGTAATATCGAGATGGACTTTTTGTCACTATTTTGACTTGATTTTGAGGTGAATTTTAAAGACAAACAAAAATAATTTTTTATCTCTATTTAGAAACAAAAATTGGATACCAATTTGTCTATCACTATCTTGAAAACTATTTTTTTGCCACTATTTTGACTTGATTTTGCAACAAATTTTTGAAACCAACCAAAATAATTTTGTCTCTTTTTAGAAACAAAAATTGGCAACTAATTTGTCCATCACTATCTTAGAGACCATTTTTTTTTTTCACTACTTTGACTCTAATTTGATAGAACATAGAAACAAAATTTAGAGACAAAAATTGCAACAAAATTACAGTTACTTGATGGCTGATGATAGATAGTGAAGTTTAAGATTAGATTGCCCCTCACCCTCTCTTACAAGTACTTCAATTCCAACATTTCTAACATTCATATGTAAAGCACCCGGAACTACCGTTCGATCATCTACTTTCTAGATTAGGCAAAAAAACCTACAACATTTTTTGTGTACTTGGAGAAGAGTGAATTACAAATGTGAAAGGCTCATTACTTGCAAGAATGAGCTGGCTGACTCGTGGAAATATGCAGTTCAGACATAGAGTAACAAGACCACATATCAGCTTCAACATCAACTAAATAAATAGGGCAAATTGCATTCTAGATTAAGTAGGACAATTGATATAATGTATCCTAATTGATCAACAGAAGATTCATTCATTAATCTTAAATTAACCAAGAGATTAAAGGCTTAAAACTTGTCATTAAGACTCCCAAAATATCCCAACAGATTCCCAAACAGCAAAATCACAAAGATTACACAAGCCCAAATAAAATCATAGAGATTACTCAAAATAAAAAGAAAGAACAAACAAAAAAAAATACCAAAGTTGAATCGATGCACCTAAATTGTCCACAACTACTCGAACAACAATGACATGAACTCAACTACATATGCCATTGAAATGCGACGATTGCAAGTGGGTTCTAAGTGGGTGTGAAGAATTTAATCTCCGATCCAACGGGTTCAAAGGATTTAAAGTGGGATTTAAGAAAAATGGAAATTTGAAGAGGAATAGGAAGAATTAGGGTTGGACGATTTGGGAAAATGGAATGTTGAAGAGGATGAAGAAGAATGTAGGTTGAAAGATTTAGAGGGAAAATGATTTTGTGGGTTTTGTATGAAGAGAAATTTGGGAGAAAATGGTGGCTTTTTAGTATTCTATCATGGACATGTCTCGAGGTAGATGGAGGAAAAAATTGCACAGAATCTCGCAAAAAATTTTAGTATTCTGCCAAAAACTTTTGGGACTAGTTAGAGACCAAATTGAGACGAAAATTTTATTAAAGTCTCATTCTCGTCTCAAATTTGTCTCTATTTTTTAAAATAAAAAATTTGACAAATTTTTTAATTGATTAAAAGACAAATAATTAAGTTTGTCATAAAAGTTTCTTTTTTTTCTTCTAAAAAATGTTTATTATGTAATTTAATTAAAATTTTAATTTATAATCTATGAATAAATTTAATCATCAAGCATTATATAACACTACTATTTCATATACTAATTATTCTAAAAATAGCACTCTAATAGTATTATAAAGTATGATTAAGATCTGTACATAATTATGTAAAGACTTCTTTCAAAATGTTTAACAATGCCTATAACACAAACATATTATTTTCTTTAAAAGTAACTCAAACATATAGTTTAACATAATTATATATAACGATAGTAATAATGTACATATTTATTATTATGTATTTTTAAATTATTGTCAACTAATTCAAACGATAAACAAAGTTTTTATTCAATTGAATCAACAACCTCAAACGAATTACATTATAAATTCATGTTTAGTCTCTAATCTCGTATAATTACTATCATTTCAACATAATAAATTTTTAGGTTTTTCGAATTTGTTAAATATTTTTAGAGATATAAAGACGACTCAAATTAGTCTATATTTTATCTCTAAAATATAAAATCAAAGGCAAAATCAAGATGACTACCATTGACTCCAATTTAGAGTCAACTTAGAGACAAAAAAATAAGCATACTTTCTGTCTCTAAAATTTAGAGACTAGAAAAAGTAGACTCTAATTATTCTTAAATATTTGAGACGGATTTATTAGTCTTTAATTCGTCTCGACTTAAAGACCAAGTCAAGTTGAAACTCGCCAATTCTAATTTTGAGACTAACTATTCAATCAATAAAGTAATGTAACTGTAGAGACGAATAGATTCATCTCCAATTAGTTTCTAATTTTAAACAAAATGGAGACTAATGATTTTTTCGTCTCTGTGCCATCTCTAATCTTAAAAATAGTCTGTAACGGATTTTTATTGACTCTATTTCATCTCTGATATTCGAGACGCATTGAGAGTCGTTATTGTTCTGACTCCATTTAGAGACCAATTTGAGACAACTTTACTATCGTCTCTATTCCGTAGCTACTTAAAGATTAAATAGAAATGTTATATTCAGAAGTGGAAGATATTCATCTCGAATTTGTCCCAAAATCTTAATTTTTTAAAAATTGATTCGTCTGCATTTTGTCTCTATTTTGCAACGAATGGAATCTGTCTCTATTTTTTTGTCTCTAAAACAAGGTTCTCCCGTAGTGCATACCTTGAGATTAATGTATTAATGATACTATCTTTAATCATATTGAGATAGTCTCTTAAGTATTTATGCAATTTTGGTTATCTTCTCTATCAATTGTATTAAGTTGTCTATGTATGTGCAACATATTTAACTTGCATGATTGAAAAATTAAGTTACTTAATCTTTTGGTTCATTTAACTAAGTAGCATCTATTAATCTTGATTTGGTTGTATCTTTTTGGACTTGGTTAGGATTGATAGGAAATTACATAGTTCAAGTTGTGTATATTTGCATCTTTTTGGAGTATATGCTAACTTGATATTGATTATGCCTTGATGTGAGTATCAATCATGTTTTCAATCTATAACAATTGATTAACTAAAGTATTAGTATCTTTAAGAAAAAGTTAATCAACTTAAATTATATCAAGAATAAGGTTTGGGATTAATCCATTTTTGTAAGGATAAGAATTCTAGACTCTTTTGCATGAATTCTAAAATCAACAACTCAAAGTAATCCTATCAATGATAAGTTTCCTAATTGATTTCATGACATATGCCTAAGAACTTAGTAATTTCTTAATTGGTCTTGAAGTTTCCCTTTTGTATTATTTGTTTCTTAATTTGTTTAGGATTAGTTTTAGATACTGTCCTTATTTGATTACCCCCATCTATTTGTAAATATTTGTAACTAATTCATCATTAAATCTAATTAGGTTAAGTGTTATAAAATGATTTCATATGCATGAAGTTGATTGTTTTTCTTATAGAGTATACTTCTCTTGTTCCTTGAGGGATTGATACCTTACTTGCTACTATACAATTCTATATCTTTAAGAATAGGCTTTAAAATTTATTGGTGCATGATGATTGCATTTTTTCTAAGAACCCACATTTTTATGTCGTAATCTCCTTCACAACAAGAATCCTACTTATTATTTCTTTATCTTCTTGTGTCTTAGGACACTATTTGGAAGATAGGATCAATCTGTATCTAAAAGGTATTAATGCACCTTTACACTGATCTATGATACACCTTGACAACATATTGTCAATTTAAGATGTTTGAGATAAGTCTAACATTCTTTGCTTCTTATCTCTAAGAAGCTTTATTCTAAGAATGTAACTGGCTTCTTATGGCTCTTTCCGTTGATTTTATTGATTGCTGCCATAATAGTGGAAAATTAGGGGTTTTAAGGTTTAAAATTTGCATCATGTGTTCCCTAATTGAAAATTTATAATTATCATCTAAATATGCTTGGACATTGAAAAAGAACCCATCTTTAAAAATATTTTATGAAAAGAAAACACTTTTATCATTTATTCTTGAAATCTAGAAATTCTATGATTATGTGCTAATTGTAGGTTTTGTTTCAAAATAAAATAGCAAAACAAATTATTGTTGCAAGGCCTTTTGATATTATGACCTAGATATATTTAGGATATGTTTTATGCTAGAGATCATGCAAGAAAACCCTGCGATAAAACTCAGTAATTTTTGAAAAAACATTGAAGGGACAAAGTACCTTATTTTTTGTGTACAATTAGGTTGATGCTGTTATTTTGTGGTGATAAATTCTGAATTTTTGAAAGTTTAAAACAAATAAAATGTATATTTATGTGTGTATATAGTAACTATAAAATTTCAGAATTTTCTGATGAGGTAATTAAAAGTTGCAAATTTTTATTTCAAACTAGTCTGTGCTTGACAGATTACTATTGTAGCAAAAAATAAATTATTGAGCGTAATTAAGGCCTGCTTTTTTTTGCAAGGCCACTTTTATTCTATTCTATATGTGTTTAGATATGTCTTTGTAAAAATTGAGGTCAAAACGAAGCATTTTCATATGTATTATGCGAATAGGAAAAGGTATTACTCAAGCTGAAAATTGTATTCAACTTAGGAAGTTTTAAGGAAACTTCTTACTATTAATTCATGTGTTCCTTATGTTGAATAATTGTGTATGTCAACGCTAGGATGTAATAGTAGATTTAATGTCATCAAGACTAATATTATCATTATTTTATTAGTGCTCTTAATAATATTATTATTATTAACGCTATTATTATTATTATTATTATTATTATTATTATTATTATTATTATTATTAAACGTTACCAATATTATTAACATTTTCACAGTTATTATTATTATTATTATTATTATTATTATTATTTAATACTCATCAAATTATCTACTCATTAATTAATATATCTCCTTAATTATTTATTTTTGTATTGTTTAACTCAGGATGATGATCCTGAATAGTTGAATTTAAAGGAGTGTAAGGCTGAAGTTAAGAGTATGGTTAGAGGTACCTTTTGATTAATAGAATAGATTCTAGATTGTGGAATCTGAAATTGTTAGTTAAGTCTCAGTTGAGTTGAGCCTATGACTGAGTATTACCTTTAAAATCAAGAATTTAGAATTTAAGAATGACTATGGTTATTTGAGTTTGAGCTCGTTTGTTGATTTGAACTTGAAAATCTTGCTATGTGTTAAGTTGATTTGGGAGGAAATTTCATCCCTGTGTATTGTATAATGATGGTAACATTGATAAGGTTGTGAGAGAAAGTTTATGTTAATAAGAACACTTAGATATTTTAACGAATGTGATAAGTACACTTATGTGAGATTCTTTAGACATAAGAGGACAATACATGATGAGGAGGCATACGATCTTGATACTCATTTTAGTTTTCTGATTTTAGCTATTCTAGTTTCTTATTTGATGGATAGGATAATATTATGATGATGGGAGCTTAGAAATAGTGATTATTGCTAGGATTTAGGATTTTTTATATCTGTGTTTTAGAGAATTGTGATTTTTTGTTATAGTTGTTAATTATGTGTGAATAGTAGGATATTGTTTGGAATACCCTATGATTACACGTGGTTCATATTATATGAAATATCTATGCAATATCTTTATATATCTTTTATCTAACTGAGCATGCAGATCATTTCCAAAATCCGCAGTGAAAAATGATAAAAAGTCCTTTTCGCATCATAAAGTGTTCCAACAAGGGTATCTAGGTCATTTTATCTATACTTGATTTCCAAAAGGAATTTTGTTCCAGAATTCTAAAATTCTGACCCTAGAAGAGGATTAGATTCAAAGTTTTCAATTATACTTCCATAAAATATTTCAATAAGGGCATTTCAGTCATTTTTTAAATATCCAATGCAAAAAATTACCATATTTCGAAAATTTCAATTATTTAATCCCAAAAGGATTAAATTTACAAAATACATGCTTTTGTCATCCTTTAGAATTTCCAAGCCAATTATGATATTCATGCCAGTTCAACATGGCAAAACACTATTTTATTGCTTAGAAAAAATCTTAAATCAAACTAGGGATTTCAAAATGGTACATAATGTGTTATTTCATAAAAGGAAAGCATACTAGCATTTAAAAAGTTTAGAAATCTAGTGGGACTCACCTTGTGTCCTTGACTAAATATCGTATCTAGCTGGTCACTAAACGCTTAACGTGAACAATCTACATTAGATATCGTTTCACGCTTAATTTGGTATACTGAAGCTTAAACTAACACTTAGTCAACACAAATATAAGGAAACCACTTATTTCCTATTCCTTTATTTTTCTTCTTTGTACCAAACGTGCACATATACATATATTGTATATCCAATTTCCTCATTTTTCATTTCCATATTTCTTCTTTTCTTCATGAACATGAAGTCTTCTTCTTGTTCTTCATCATTTGTATTCCTAAAGTCATGCAAATAACTCCTTTAAGTTTATTTCCTTTAAGACCAAAATTCTGCATTTTTCCCGTTTAACACACCATTTTGTTTTGTACATAACTTTTGATATACAACTCCGATTAGGCTTCATTTTATGTCAAAATGCTCGTAAGATCCTCAACTACACTTCTATTAATTCCATTTTCACAATCTCAAAACCTTCAAGGAGATTCTGAGGTATAAACATCTCAGATTTTTCTTGTGTTTAATCCATTTTCACAAAACAACTTCACCTACTTGTTTTTCTTGATTTATAACACCTATATAACACTTAATCCACTTCATTTACGCTTCAAAAAACCTTAATTCTTTAAGTTTGCAGGTTCAAGCAAGTCACTAATTTCCTATACAAATAACACAACCAATATCTATAATTAAGAACAATCATAATACGTTGTCTTTAATGTTTAACTCCGTTTTCATTCTGATTCTACCATCTTTCTTCACAACTATGAATAACTCCTTAAATCACCATTCAAATACCCTTATTCACCATACAAAATATAGCTTATTGATCTTTCATTCAACCGTTACACATACTTGCACACACAAAGTCTCACATAGTACACAATAATCACTTTTATCATCACAATTCTCATGTTTTCATGTTATAATTCATATCAAAACGATCATCGTAATGAAATCTACAACTCTAGTTCTTGAAGCATAGGATTTTACTTTGTGTATGAGATGTTGTAGCTTGAATTTGCTCCAAGAATCACCAAACTCTCAAGAACACCACTTTCTCTCTCTTTTTCCAAATATTTCTTGATTTTTCTCAACCTTTTTCTCTTATTTTCTCTCTTTTTCTTCTCTTTTCTTCTTCTTATTGTGGCTGCCAGTTTTTCAGCCTCTTCACCACCTCAAAGTGGTCAAATTGAAGACCAATTAGATTTCATTTCATTAATTGCATGGTGACTACTTTACACATGTCAAAATCTCATTTTTTTTCTACCTATTTTCTTTCTATTTTATAAAATTTCTTTGATAATCTTTTTAGGCATGAATATTCCATGCATCCTCTTATTATTTGACACATATCATTGGCCACCAATCACAAGAAGCCACACGTCCAAATTTTCGACCGCATTTTCAATTTTTTTTTCTAAAAAATGACCAAAATCGGGTTCAAAATAGAAAATTTTTTTATTTCATCAATAAATTCCACTGAATTTAATAGTAACAATCAAATTCTTCAATTCTTTCCCAACTTTGTAAAATTGGCGGTCAAAATTCCATATGCAGTCAAAATTACGAAAATACCCTCAGAACACAAAATAGACTAATTTACACTGAAATGGTTGTCTCTTCACAATGATCAATTTTTATTCTAAGTGTACCCCTAATCTCTTATTTTATTAAAAGTAATATCCTCCAGAAAATTTAGGGTACAAGTAAAACAATTTCAAAATTACAGCTGGGTCCCTATATATTTTTATTGCATAGAATTATTCTTCTCATTATAACGATCATCTTATGTTTTGGATACTGATACAAATGATCATTCTATTAAAAGCAGTAGCTAGTCAAAATTAAAATACGGGGTATTACAAGTATTCCCAGGTCCGTGAATACGAAGCAAATACAGCGGTCAAGTAGTTAAGCTGGGTGCTGCCAGGCCCATAGTTGTACTTCTGGGAGCCGATGCTTACGTCACTTCTAATTTGACCACAATGGAGATGTATATTGCACTTGTAAAAGAGGAAGAATGAGAAGAATTTCCAAGAGCCTAAGAGAATATCAAAGTTTACACTTGTCGTACTTCAGGCGCTATACACAGATGTATCAAATCAAGAAAGGAAAGCTGTGTTGGTGAATTCCTATGGTGGTGATTCAATCTAACTTAATTTTGCATTTTCACTCTTTCTTCTAAGTTTCCTCATGCAAACTATATCCTTTCACTTATCATTGTTGTTATGAGCTTTCTTCTAAGATTTGATTATAGAAGGCTACATTAGCTACTTCACTCATTGTTATCAAATGCATCTACATTACACCCAAATTCTTTATATCACTTAAATGTTGATTGTCTATTTCGTATTTCATTAGACTTATTCTATCTATTTCTTATTCTTCTTCGTTCTTTTGACTTGCATACTTTATCATGTACTTTCTCTTTTGAGCTATTTCTTCCCAACTCTTTTCTTCTCCATTT
Source organism: Voacanga thouarsii (assembly GCA_026120185.1). Lineage (NCBI taxonomy): Eukaryota > Viridiplantae > Streptophyta > Magnoliopsida > Gentianales > Apocynaceae > Voacanga > Voacanga thouarsii. The sequence continues at coordinate 7,150,636 of JANUWF010001003.1, read as the reverse complement.
GTTGTGAATTTTCTTCTAAAGATTTAGTTAATTAAAGCAACATTTGCTACTCTAGTCAATGTTTGCAATTATTATTCATCGAACTATTCAACCATCTTCTAAATGCTTTTTATGTTGCCTCTATGATGACTTTCTATTTTTTGCTTCATTGAATTTACTCCATTCATTTCATGTTTTATTTCATTCATTTAAGTTAGTACACATTGATTCATGTCTTCTCTAGTTAACTCCTCTTATCTTTGAAATCCTAATGTCACAATCTTCACAAATCTTTCACTCTTTTATTTTTGCAATGCTCTGTGATACTCGAAACTTTCTTTTCTTTGTCAAATAAGATTGATTTGATATGCTTATCTCTCTACCTAATGTCTCCTGTTATTCCTTGAAAATCTTCTATTAATGGTTGAGCATTCAAGGAACTTTTCTTTATCACTTAACAAAAGTGTTCGATTCTTCTCAATCATAATACTTTCATCGACAATCAATTATTACAATCATTTCACTCTTTATTTTCTTGTAGATCTCATTATTGCACAAAACTTCCTTTTTTCTTCTTTTTTCTTCAAGTAATATTGCTTTCATGTGCTTATTTTTGTGCTCAACATCTTCTTTAAATTTACCTCTTATATTAAGACTTAAATATCTAAAAACTTCTCTTATTCAATTATTGAAAGTATTCAATACTCTTCAACCACAGTAAAATTCTTTAACAATCAACTGTTTCAATCTTATCATTTTATTCATTTATATTTCCTTAAATTATTAAACATCTCATAGCATTAAAATTTGGCCTACTCTTCATTCCTATATTCTCTTCGAACTTACATTATTCCTTTGGAACTTATAAATTCGCCTTTAAAAATGGCATCTGCGGGAGATTGAGACTATAACTTATGTTTCATGGAGAAACTTTAGTCACACGGCATCAATTATTCTACTTATGTGAAGCAAGTAATAGTCGTATCTACCTTGAAGAAAAGAAATATAAGATATTCTGGATCATAAAACCTTAAAGCTTGACTTTACTTACCGAGAGTTGTATTTGAATTAGCAAAGATTCGATAGAAAAATGTGAGTATCGCACTGAGCTAAAATGAGGAATCATTAACGCTCGACTGAATAATCGGGAATTTCCAAGCCTTCAACACAAAAGAAGTGGAAGGGAGAAATCAAGACTTCAGAGTAGATAGCTATAAGCTGATGCATTCTCGTGATCAATTGAACGTGTATAATCTCTTGTTTAGGATATCTTCGGCTTGCCAAGTCCCATATACACAATTCTTCTTTTCGAAATTCGAGAGACCTTAAATCTAAAAATTTAGCCACCATCACCTTTTCATTTCTTAAGCCCTCAGTCTCTCATTTTTCCTTAACGCCATTGACTTCTTTCTTCTTAATGAAAAAAAAATAACAATAATAATGATGAACCCTCATTCTTGGAGGAAAGAATCAACCCTCGGATTTCCTTGAGGATTTTAGACACTGCTTCGCAAATAGAAACACCGAACATTTTGTCACCTTGATGTTTAGCACTATAGCACATCCTCATACTGATGGACAATCTGAGAGAGTAATTCAGATTCTAAAAGACATGTTAAGGGCATGTATTCTAGACTTTGGAGATAAGTGGATAGATTGCATACCTTATGCAGAGCATGTACTTAATGAGGAATCATTAATTCTGCAATCTAATCTGAAGTATGTTGAGAAGCCTGGTATAGATTTTGGACAGAAGTATTAAGATGTTTCAAAATAAGCAGATTCCTATGGTGAAGGTTTTGTGGGATTATCATGATACACAAGATGCTACTTCGGAAACCGATGAATGGGTGAAGTGGAAATATCTAGAAATACTCTGAGATGTGACATAATAGGAATTTCGGGGGGAAATTCTCTTAAAAGGGGGAGAATGTGACACTACACCCTAAATGTCCCTAGAAATAAGGAAATATATGGACCATATGGTATGAGCATTTTTGCATATAAATATATTTGGTATGGCATTAATGAATTTGTTTGAATATGGTTGTGGAGGGATTATTGTGCTTTGGTGATGATTGAGAAATCACTACTTGAATTAATGATGGATGGAATATTTTTATATAACACTATTAATTGGGTAAAGAAATAGATATATGAATATATATATATATATATATATATATATAGCTAACTCTAAATTTGTATATTTAAGTATTGAGTAGCTATTAATTAAAAAATAATAAATAATATAAGTAACTATTTATTATTTGCTTATATTATATATATATATATGTATATGTATATATACATATTTTTACATATTTATATATTTATTATATATTTGTATATTTGCAATATATTTACTAAATATTCATTATAGGTTTATTTTATTTATGTATGTATTATTAATTTAGGAAGTATTTAAATTTCAGTCTTGCAAGATTTCTCGCTTATTTTTATTTTTAATATTTTAAGAGAAATTTTTGAATTTTTATTTTAAATATTTATTCTAGCTAAGTAATTATTTTAAAGAAGAAACCTAGGCTTCTAGAAGCCTTTTATTAAATAAAATCTAGAGTAAATAGGATTTACCCTTAATTTTGCTCCTTTTTCTTCTAATGTCTTAAACCTAATATAATTCACCTATAAAAACCCAATTAAATCAGATTTTTTAGCCCTAACCCTAACATTCATCTCTCCCTCTCTCTCTCTCTCTTCCCTCATACGAAATTCCTTCTTCCTTTAGCCAAAGTTTAATTAATGTATTACTTATGGAGAAAATATGTACAAGAACACAACTTTGAAACACCATTCCTGGATTGATTTTTTGACATTCTTGGTGGAAATGAAAGCTAGAAGACACCCATTCTTTCTTCTAATGTTGTTTGAGTTAGACGTAACAAAAGGTAATGACAGAGTTGGCTCTTTCCATTGATTTTCTTGATTACTGCCATAATAGTGAAAATTTAGGGTTTTTAGGGTTTAAAATTTGTATCATGTGTTCCCTGATTGAAAATTTATAATTATCATCTAAACATGCTTGGAAATTGAAAATGAAACCACCTTTAAAAATATTTTATGAAAAGAAAACACTTTTATCATTTATTCTTGAAATCTGAAAATTCTGCAATTATGTGCTAGTTGTAGGTTTTATTTCAAAATAAAATAGCAAAACAAATTATTGTTGCAAGGCCTTTTGATATTATGATCTAGACACATTTAAGATTTGATTTATGCTAGAGATCATGCAAGAAAACCATGCGATAAAAGCCAATAATTTTCAAAAAACAAACTGAAGGGACAGAGTACCCTGTTTTTGTCGTACAGTCAGGTTGATGCTGTTATTTTGTGGTGATAAATTCTGAATTTGGGAAAGGTTAAAATAGAGGCAACATATCTTTATTGTGTAAATGTTAAATGGAAATTTTTAGAATTTTATGATGAGGGAATTAAAAGCTGCATATTTTGCTTTCAAACTGATTTGTACTGGACAGATTACTACTATAGAGAAAAATAAATTATTGAGCATAATTAAGGCCTAATTTTTGTGCAAGGCCACTTGTATTCTATTCTATATGTATTTAGGTATGTCTCTGTAAAAATTGAGGTTAATTTGAAGTGTTTTCACATGTATTATACAAATAGGAAAAAGTGTCATTCAAACTAAAAATTATATTCAACTTAAGAAATTTTAAGGAAACTTCCTATTATTAATTTATATGTGTTACTTATGTTGAATAATTGTGTATGTCAATGCTAGGATGTAATAGTGGATTTAATGTCATCAATACTATTATTATTATTATTATTATTATTATTATTATTATTATTATTATTATTATTATTATTATTATTATTATTATTATTATTATTATTATTATTATTATTATTATTATTATTATTATTATTATTAAACGTTACCAATATTGTTAATAATATTAATATTATCACAATTATTATCATTATTATTACTATTTAATGCTCATCAAATTATCTACTCATTAATTAATATATCTCCTTAATTATTTATAACAAATAGTACTTTACTTAGCTAAGCTAGTAATTAAATAATAATTTATTTACTTAGTTCTTTGGTTACTTAATGTTTTGATAGGAATCGCCCCAGGCACGAAAGCCATTCAAAAGAAGATAAAGAGAAATCCAAACTACAGCTTATGACAACTTGGGTGAGATCCATTTTTAAGAGGTTTCAACAGGAGTTCAAGGCCAACCAAGCCAAACCAAGGGCCAAGAGAATGATGAAGGAGTGGACAAAGAAAGGAAGGCTAAAAGGAGTACAAAGAAGGTAACAATCCTTGTAGAAGGTCAAGCAAACAAATGAATAAGGATTAAAGGGCAAACGAGCAAATGAAGGAATGCGACACAAGAGAGGTTCAAATGGAAATAATCTTTGCTTCAAAACTATTTGAAAGATCAAGAGAACACATGAAAAAGGTATGGTAGGAATGGAGGTCAAATGAGCAGGAATTTGAGTTTCCAGAGTTGACCCGACGCCGACCAGAGTTTCCCTACTAGGCGCCGACAGTGACCTACGAGAATTCTTCAATTTTTTACGTCAATACTATTTCAATAGATTGGACCCAGCGCCGGCTATGGACTGGCTGAATCCAGATTTTTGTTTCAACTTTTTGTGATCGGGAACTGTGCCTCCAGTTTAGACCTAGCGCCACCCCCAAAAGACATACCCAGCGCCGGCCCTGTTCTGGAATCCAAATCCCTAACATTTTTTTAACTATTTTGGGGTCATTTTGTAATATTTAAAAGTATTTAATTCAGGAATAGAATATCCTTCTATAATGTATTGTATTAGGTTAGGTTGGGGGACTATAAATACCCTATTATAACATTGTAGAAAAAAAATCTTTGTGAGGCATATGAAATTGTGAGAGTTCTAGAACTCTTTGAGAGCTTTGGAGAGGATGATCCTCTTGGGTGATGTCCATTAAACATCAAGACTAAATCAAAAGATTTAGTCCCACCTTTGATCTTGTCTTTAAATCTTAAGGGATAATCTCAACTTCATCTCTATTCTTATGTGCTAGATTGCCTAGTATGTTGATAGGATTGAGTTAGGTGCCTTCAAATTCCTTTCATTGGTGTTCTAATCTCTAGTTAGATTATGGTGTTAAGGTGTTTTTGAAGTAAGATAGATTTACATTATCATAAGAGTGTTAATTACTTTACATTTTAGTGTTCTTGTGTGCGAGTTTGTTAAGGTTCTGGTTTTGAGCATAATCCACAAGTTTGGTGCTTCCCAAGATCATATCAAGTGGTATCAGTGCTTGCATTGTGTTGATTCTAATCAACCAACTTTCTTTAGGTTAGGTATAATCTTCTTCAAGATCTAGTGATTTTTCAAAATTTCGTCACTTTTTCTCTTACTATTTTTGGATGTCAAAAACTTGAAATTATACCATGGAAATATCATGATTTTGACCCTATATGATATATTGATGTTTGTAGAGTTATTTGGTGTGAAAATTAGTTGATTTTGGGGCTCAAACAAGCTGAAATTTTCTATACAAAGTTGAGCTCCAAGATTACACTCAATGTGTTTTGATGTATTGTCCCAATGAATTGTGATTGCTCATACTTGACTACCAAAACTTCCAATCATGAAGTATGATGAATAATTTGTCTAGTAAAGGACATTTAAGTGATTGTTATTGCTAAATTGTGATTGAGGTTGTGATAACATCACTTAGTGTAATAACTCTTTGAAATCCATGCATATTCCTTATTGCACACCAAGTGTTTGATAAATTGCCTTTAAGACACATTTCTTTCTTATCTCTTGGAATTTAGTTGACTTGACTAGTAGAACTAAATCCTTGAAGTGGGAAAGAGTTGAGAAGAACTTGAGTGTGGAATTGGGAGTTTGAAAAAAGGTAAGAGGGTGAGTTCATTGTGATAAAAGCCAAGAAGAGTACAAACATGAATGAAGAGTGACCACTAAAAATTAAGTGTAAACATGTGAGGGGGTGAAGTGAGGAATTTTTCTTGTATTTTTTACTTCAATTTTGTGGGTACTTCTCCTGAAAGAAAATTCACAATGACTAGTTGGAGTGAAAATGAAGAGTATGACTATGATGAGGAGTCTTGCTATGGTGAGAGTAGTTATGAGGAATATAATGAACATGAGCATGAATATGAGGAAGATGACTATGAGAGTATGGAATATTTGGATGAACATGATGAAGGTCCAAGTACAAGTGAAAGGGAATATGATAGCTCTGATGGAGACTTAGGGGAGAGTGATCAAGAATATGCGAACTTGTGTCCTATTAAAGATTAGAGTAAGGGGAGTGAAAATAATAGAGAATTTTATTCGAGTAGGGAAGGATATAATAGTTTTAGGAACAAAATTAGGAATAGGAAAAAGAAGGACATGGGAGTGAAGAATATTGAAATGAGAAAATTTATATGAAAGGAGTGCAAAAAACAACCAAGCGTGGGGTGCAAAAGAACTTGAGGGGGGCATGAATGCAGAATATGTGGGAGTTTTGAGCACACTTCTAATGATTGTCCAAAAAGAGTTAAACAAAGGAATAACGGATGATTAACTTGTAAGATTTGTTGTAGTACAAGGCAATAAAGGTTGATTGCCCAAATAAATTGGAATATGAAAGATTTTATGGGATGCACAATTACGAAGGAGAGAGACAAATTGAGAAGCAAAAAGCTAGACTTGAGACCAAAGTGGCTAAGAAAAATATTGTAGATGTTAGGAGCTAAGAAGGGTAAGAAATGAAGAAAAGGTTGAGAGGATTGAGCAAGATGAATTACATGGCTTTGAGAAGGAGGAAAAGCTAGAAAATAAGATAAAGTTCCAAGGAATACCCCATCAAAATAATGAAGTAGTGCATGAAGAAATTGAGAAAAATGCTGATGAGCTTAATAAAGAAGAAGACGTGGAACCATTGAATTCAACAAATGGAGTGACTAAGGAATACTATAACATTCTGTTCTTTCTAGAGGATGAGTGAAACCTATTGGAAGTGTTAGAGGAAAATGATCAATAAGAAGTTGAGCAAAAGAGTATAGAGTTTGTTGAAGAGCCAAAGAATTCAAAAATTGAGATAAAGAATGAGCAAATATGTGTTATAGATGAAGGTTTCCAAAGTGATTCAAGTATTCATAAAGTGGGAGAAAGCTCACATCCACAAGAGGAGAAAAAGAGGGATTAGCTAGAGATGGTGCAAATGAAAATGAGTGAAACTAGTGAGACTGAAGCATCTAGTTCAACTTCACAAAATAACACCAAAACTAATGGAGGAGATAGAGTTGATAGAAGAGATGGGGATATACTTAAGAAACCATGTACATTGATTGGAGTAGCAATGGAAGATGAAAATGCTTGTGAGGGTGTGGAAGAAGGAGAAAATTCGCAAAGAGAGAATATATTTTTTTCAAGGTATCTAATCAAGCAAAAATCATGTAGTGTCCTCATTAATAGAAAGAGTTGTAAAAATGTTATTAGTGCTACATTAGTTGAGGAGTTAGGAATAGAAATTTTGAAACACCCTAGACTTTATGAGTTACAATGGTTGAACAATTGTAGAGAGATGAAGGTGAACAAACAAGCCAAGGTTGCCATTGATATGGGCAAGTGTAAGGATAAAGTGGTTTGTGATGTATTTCCCATGCATGTAGGGTATATTTGTTAGAATTCGTGGACTCCTAAACGCGGAAAACATCCACGAATCCCTCCCGAGGACCCAAGTAAACGATTAAGAAGATCTAAGGTTTAAGAATTACCTCTGGTTGCTGTAATCGAAATCCTTCGATTCTGGTTGCGCTGTTGTACGTTCAACCCGAACAATCACCAGACGCTGCAGTATGCGAACGTCCTCTATCGGATACACACCTCGAACTCACTTGATACTCGGGGAGTGCTAGCGTCTAGGGTTTGAGAGGTTTTTTTTTTTTCTTTTCTAGAAGAGAATGGCACGAATGTTCTCAACTGAAAAATTGGACTATTGAAAAGACGGCTAGAGTTTTCTTTAAAACCCCCGAACCTCTTAGAGTCCAACCCTAATAATATCTTATCATATTCTAATTTAAATTCAAATTAAATTAAAACTGATATGATAAGATTCTGCCATTATCTCGGTAATTTAACTAATTAATTTACAAAGTCAGATTCTTATAATCTGGACATCATCCAGATACATCGAATGTGGACATATTTCCAGATTCATTGTATCTGGTAAATTTTCTAAGTACGATTAACTTAGACATATTTCCGGATTCATCGAACCCGGTCACCGAGAAAAATAACCTAACAAGTTCGCTTATTGTGTGACCCTATAGGTTCATTTAACACTGGCAGTGTGCCTAAATCATATTTAAATGGCCCACAAGTTATAAGCGGTTTCTAGCAAAACATTATAACTATCCAGGTTAAATGAAGATCGGTGATCTTTTTGAACCAAACCATAATTTAATATTTAGTCCTTTTGTCACACGATATCCAGATTAAGCATAAGGCACGGAGCATGTCATCCTTATTAAGCTTAATCAATTATTTCTTGATTTCATAATAGACTGTTCAAACAAATGATATCAATATCTTAGATTGATATATTTGAGCACGGCCATGCATTTTAACAGTCTAACTTATCAAGGAGCCCATGGATATCTCTCCCATAACTGAGAGGGACAAATTCCTTCACAATCAATCATATTCCTCTCTTTGATTTATTCTATATCCAACAGTAGTCTAATTTATTATCTGGTTAAAGACAACTTTAGACAATGTCAAAATATAGAATTTATCAAGTAGGAAACTATGATGAATTTAGGTCGAAGGACTTTCAATATTATTATGGCTAGAAAGTACTTATGACATATTCCATGAAGTACTCTCACAGTAGGTCATGTCCAATACAATGTTCTCTAATATTTATTTATGTCTTGACTCGATATCACAAATATCCATGGCCAGTAAAACATAGCCATCAAGTCACAAACATACTAATCTTAATTTATTATTATTCCAATAATAATAATCGATCAGGGACAGTTTTAGAATAGTCATTGTATTCATTGTAGGGTTTTACTATCAAGTCACGTACTTGATGACCAACAAAACAAAACTCACTATTCATGGAAAGGAAAGTCTCATATTATTATATAAAACATAATGACAATAGTATAAGTACAAATTGACTCTAAGGCATATCCCCAACATTTTATTGGGAAGATCTTAGATGTTTGATAGTGATGTGGTCCAAAATTCTGAAGGTTTAAAACTTTGAAATCTTTTTGTTTGTGTGCTTCAAGGTAGAAATAAAGTGAAACATAAGGCAAATAAGACATGGAATTTACATACAATACCTTAACAAAATGATTTCTATTCTAAAATTCTTTCTCAAGGACTTCATAATCTTATGAGCTCTTAAGTTGTGGTTGTTCTTAATCATTCACCACTATATGCATGCCTTGAAAGAATTGAGTCAAACATGTCCTATCATATGTAAGTCACACAAGTTAGTCCTCATCAATGTTTGTCATAAGTCAAAACACAGGAAAATGTCCTTCGAGCTAACAATATCTCCCTTTTTGAGTGATGACAAACTTGATGGGATTGTGATATAAAAACAATTATATGTACAGTACGGACATGTTAGACCTAGAGAAATAAGAATATTTTTCATTGAAATGTAATATCTCATTATAGGACTTAAAGAATATTTATGAGATTAAGATAAGAAGATTTAAGCACATACTCACAAACATAGCTCAATGAGCTTATGGCCCAACCAACCTCCATATCCTCCTTCCTTCCATCACACGACTATTCTTTAAGAGAAAAGCCGCACTTAAAAAAAAGATGTATAAATATGTACACAAAAAGGCATAGAATATAAATCATAAGATGTGACGTTCCCCCTTAATATGTGCATATATGAACATAGGTTATGAGGCCTCAAAGTGCGATTTGAGAGAAAAATTGGATTAAAAATTTTAGACTTCCAAAATGTGCATCCAAACTAGGAAAAGTGAGACTTCAGAACTTTTGGACTTAAGGTTTTGGATGTCCAAAATATGTGTCCAAAACAAGGTAAAATTAGACAAAAGCTAGCCTTTTTAGAACCTATTTTTGGACAGGACATTTAGATTGAAGAAATAAGAGTCCAAAAACTCCCCCTGTGTATGTGCAGGTAAAAAAAATAAATTTTCAGAGATTTTGATCCAACCTAGTTTTCTCAAGATATTTCAGACTTCAAGAAAAATTTGAGCAATCAAAGATATAGGAATAAATATCCTCATCATCCAAGATTTCTAACATAGAACATATCACAACCATTTTCAAGAAATATTATTCAGTTAGGCAAAAAAAATCAAGTTGTTAAAAAGCATAATGGACTCATATACATATTTCAATTTCCTTTGATCTCAACAACAACAATATCTCAATATAGACTCTATTAAGACACCCATATCTTTAAACTATGATCATAAACGAACATAGTCACACTCCATAACCAATTTTTATTATATACAACCAGTAAATAACCAGAATTCACATCATCATATAATCACTCACAATTTCACCATCAACAATCTATTTATTAACAGCAATCACACAATCTGTATATTGCCACAATATATATCCATAATCTATTCACAGCATCGCACACCAACAAGTCTATATATCATCATCAACACGTCTATATACCTACAATACCAGCATATATCCATAATATTAGCATACATACCCATATCAACACATCTATATATCATCAATATCCAGTCCACAATCTGCATGTCTCTCCCCCTTTGTCATCAATTAAAAAATAGAAGTAGAGAATAAGGAGAATAAAGATATCAAAGAAATGAGTCAGAAAGCATATAGAGAAGATATATAATTAACAGATAGAGTAAGAGAAATGCAAAATTTAAATTGTTCAAAGACTGGTGCAAAAATTATAGAAGTAATTATCAATAGAAAAGCAATAAAAAGTGTGTAAGCAGAAGACATCTTGGAAGCAGTTCGCAGAGATGGTCACTTAAGAAATATAGACGATCTCTATCTTAGACCCAACACCATTTTTGGAATGCTGCCCAGTAATGTGACTGGATTTTCTCTTTACCACCACATGCTTCTACTTTTTTCTAGATAAGACAGGGACTTCAGTAAGAGCAACTAGGACAGGAGCATCAACCTTCAGTTCTTTATCCTTTGAACTGGCTATGGTTCGCTCAGATTCCTTTCTTGAGCTTGGTTGTTCAGTTTGTTGACCAGTTCTCTCTGCAATATGTGGAGAGGTGGTTCCCTTGGCATGTTCTTCCTCTTGGGCTAGTGCTGATTTACCAAACATTGTTTCATCATTTTTATTCTTCTCTTCCATAGCGGTGAGTCTGTACCTAAAATTCTGAATTTCTGAACTGAGGCTTTCTATCTTAATAGCCAACAAATTGATTACTTCCAAAATACTTTGACTGATGCCTATGTCATGAGTTCTCTATTTACCCTTGCTAGATGATTCTTCTTGAATTTCTAACTCAACTTTTATTTTTGCTCTTGCCGATTGGACAATCTTACTTTCGACCTTAACCTTTAACAACCTTTCCTTTTCATCATCAGCTGCATCTTGGAGCAGCTTCCACTCATTGTCCATTCTCACATTTCCCATCCTTTCGAACGACTCAAAACTGTACACATTCATCTTTGAAGAAGAATGTGTGATAGAACTCAGATCAACATTAAAGTATCTGAATATTTTAGTTAATATATTCCTATAAGGCAGGGCTTTACTGGAGGCATTCTTTATTTATATCATTAATTTCGCAGCAAGATACACAAAACTTATTGGTCGATTTTCGAAGAGCGCCAACATGATCACCATTTGCATAATGTTGATACCATGGTTGATAACAAGTTTTGTGACTAAAACTTGGAACCACCATGGTTGAAACCATGTGGTACAGAATCCTACCCAATTCATTCAACCACTTAGTGTTCTTATCACTTGAGTTCTTAAAACTCTTCCCGCCTATAAAAATTCTTTCAAACTTTTCCAAATCAAACAGATCAGTTCCTTTCGGGAACTTGTTCAGTTCAAAAAAGTGAATTCGGTCATCTCTAACTCTGCATATTCCATTCAATAGATGATGATCAAACTCAAGGTTCTTACCCCCAACTCTTGAGATGTACCACCAGACCATAAAACCATCTCTAGTCTCCCCTAATCGGTCTTTTCTCAAATTAGCATAAAATTCCTATATAAGAGTAGTAAACAACCTTTCATCAATAGATAATAAGGCTCCCTACCCAAGAGACTCAAACATATTCAACACATTTGTAAAATTTAGAAATGACTCTGGATTTGTGCAATAGCCAACAATCACAATTCGGTTTCTTGACCTCCATTCATTAAAATTAGATTCACTTTTAGAGTCTAGAAAGCGAGGTATCTAGGTCTCGGAACTTCCTTGTTTTGGAGTTGATTTTGAATAATCGGTCTAAGAAATCGAGAGTTCGGGAACAACTTCCTTTCCTTTTTCCTTTGCAGTTGATTTAGTATCAGTAGCCGATTTCTTCTACATTGATGAAGTGATTTTTCAGGCTTTCTTTGGCTTGGGTTTGATCGATTTAGGGGATTTTACCATTGTGATCAGAGGGTAAAGGCTAGGGCTTTCAGTTGTTCAGAGAGAAACTAGAAAAGTTTTGAAGGAAGAAAGATGGAGTTCTCGGTTGAATTCAGGATCTGAGAGAGAGGAGAGAGAAAAGCTTTTTGTGATTTCCTAGGAGGTTGTGAAGATAAGTACAATCAAGTACATTGGAAAGAGGCCTTTCATCAAAGATTTCAAAAGTTATCTTGAAAAAAGTGCTATTATTTTGAATTTCAAAAAGAATAATCTAAAAGCAGTTATTTTTTAAGGACATGCGAAACATCAAGTTTTTTTTATTTTGGATTGAGGCTTCATCCAAAATGTTCATCCAAAAGGAGTTCCTTAAAGTGAGAGTTTTGAAAGATAAGTTTTGGATTTACTCTTCGAAATGTTGAATCCAAAATCTCCCTCCAAAATTGTGTTTCTTTATAGACATGCAAGAACAGATGATCAAATCTTTCTCAACAAAATTTTAGTCATGCAATTTTTGTGATGCCTAATCCTCTTCTCAGAAAGAAGAATTTGTCTTTAGCCAAGGATTTTGTAAATATATTTACAAGTTGTTCATTTGTAAGGATATATTCTACAAAAACATCATATTTGAGCATATAATCTCTAATAAAATGGTGCTTAACCTCAATATGCTTGGTCTTAGAATGTTGAATAGGATTTTTTGTTAAATTGACTGTACTTATATTATCACATAGTATAGGTACGCAATCAAAATTGAGACCAAAATCAAGCAATATGTTTTTCATCCACAAAATTTGTATATAACAGCTCCCAATTGTGGATAAGGATACACAAACATGTTTCTTGCTATGCCATGACACTAGAGAATGTCTGAGAAATTAGCAGTGCCCGCTAGTGCTTTTTTGTTCAACTTTACAACCTGCATAATCCGCATCAGTATAGCCTATAAGATCAAAGGTGTTAGTGCGAGGATACCATAAACCATAATCCATAATCTTATGTTCCAACCAAATATCTAATGATGCATGTCACAACACATAAGTGGGATTCCTTTGGACACGATTGAAATTTAACACAGAGACAAATTGAAAATATAATATCTAGTTGGCTAGCTGTAAGATATAACAAGCTTCTAATCATACCTCTGTATTTTGATTCGTCCACTTTCTTAACCTTTTCATCCTAGTCAAGCTTTAGAAAAGTACTCATAGGTGTACTAATTTTTTTGGCTTCGTCCATACTGAACTTTTTAAGTAGTTCCTTAGCGTACTTAGCTTGATTGAGGAAAATTCCATCATTGGTTTGTTTAATTTGCAATCCGAGGAAGAAGTTGAGTTCTCCCATCATGCTCATCTTGAATTCTTGCTGCATAGTCTTGGCAAATATCTTACACAGCAATTCATTAGTAACACTAAAAATGATATCATCAACATAATGAGAAGGTCATCAGAAATTTCTAACTTAATAAATAGTGTAGTATCAATCTGACTTTTTGAAAAACCTTTTAAGAGTAAGAATTCACTAAGCCTTTTATACCAAGCTCGTAGGGCTTGTTTTAAACCATAGAGAGCCTTTGAGAGTTTAAAAACATGACTTGGAAAGTGCTCATGAATAAAACCCGGAAGTTATTCTACATATACCTCCTCTTCAATAAAACCATTTAAAAATGCACTTTTAATATCTATTTGATAAAGTATAAAATTTTTAAAAGATGCAAAGGCAAGTAACATTTTTATGGATTCTAATCTAGTAACGGGAGCAAATGTCTCGTCATAGTCAATGCCCTCTTCTTGATTGAATCCTTGGACAACAAGTCTAACTTTATTTCTAATCACCACTCTATTTTCATCAAGTTTGTTTCTAAAAACCCACTTGGTACCAATAACCGGATGATCACGTGGTCTAGGGACGAGTTTCCAAACTTGATTTCTCTCAAATTGGTTCAGCTCTTCTTGAATAGCTAGTATCCAAAAATCATCATGTAATGCTACATCAATACAGTTAGGTTCAATACTAGAGAGTGAAGCAAAATTATCTACAAAATACTGTCTAGTTTTGACTCCACAGGTAGGATCACCAATAATTTGCTCTTTTGGATGACTAGTTTTATACTTCCAATCCTTTGGTAGCTCTTGATCAGTGAGCTATTCAGTTTCTTGCTTGTCTTGTTCAACATGTTGTTCTTCCAATTCCTCTTCTTTGGTATAAATGTCCAGCGATGGTGCTTTGTACTGTTCTTTCCCTTTTTCTTTTGAACTCCCTACATCATCATCATCTTTTCTTGATGTATAGATGTTAGATTCATCGAAGACAATATGTATAGATTCTTTCACATATAGAGTTCTTTTATTGTACACTCTATATGTATTTTTATTAGAAGAGTATCCAAGGAACATAGCCTCATCAAATTTGCTATCAAATTTTCTAAGATTGTATTGGGTATTAAGAACAAAACATTTGCAGCCAAATATTTTAAAATAGGAAATTGATGGGGTTTTGTCAAACATAAGCTCAAAGAGTGTTTCTTTTAGAAAGGGTCTTAACATCACTCGATTAACAACATAACATGTTGTATTGACAACTTCAGCCTAAAAGTATTTTGAAAGAAAATTTTCACAAATTATGAATCTAGTCATTTCTTACAATGTTCTATTTTTCCTCTCAACAACACTATTTTGTTGAGGAGTTTTAACAGCTGAAAAGTTGTGAAAAACTCCATTTTCATCACAAAAATGTATAAATTCATTGTTGCAAAACTTTCTACCATTGTCACTCCTAGTAGAAATCAATTTACATCCAATAAAGTTTTGGACACGTTTGAATAATTTAGAAAATT
Organism: Voacanga thouarsii; assembly: GCA_026120185.1. NCBI lineage: Eukaryota > Viridiplantae > Streptophyta > Magnoliopsida > Gentianales > Apocynaceae > Voacanga > Voacanga thouarsii. Next base: position 7,135,203 of record JANUWF010001003.1, on the reverse strand, counting down.
CAGAAAATGCCTTATCTTTTTGTCTAAGAAACAAAGTCCAAGTAAATCTTGAAAAATCATCTATTGAACATAAGCATACCTCTTACTACCAAAACTAGTGGTCTTCATTGGTCCAAATAAATCCATATGTATTAATTCAAGGGGTTTTGAGGTGGAAATCATTTTTTTTTTTTTTGGGGTTTGAAAGAGGTTTTGATCTGCTTTCCAAATTGGCATGCATTATATATTTTTCTTTTATCAAACTTCATTTTAGGCAGTCTCCTAACAAGCTCTTTTGAGGATAATTTATTTAGGAAATCAAATGATATATGGCATAGTCTTCTATGCCAAAAATAACCATCATTATTATGCACAGAAAGACATCTAATATCATGAGTTATAAGATCATCAAGATAGAATACATATACATTCCCAACACGGTTAGCAACAAAAATTATTTCATTATTTAAGCTGTCTATAATAGAGCAAGAATCTTTCTCAAAACTGACTTTGCAACCATTGTCACATAATTGACTAATGTTAAGCAAGTTGTATTTCAGCTCATCAATCAATAATACTTGTTTAATAATGGTTGAAGATCATTTACCAATGTTACATATAAAAAGTATCTTTCCTTTCTTTTTGTCTCCAAAGGTAACGAATCTATCATTCGTAGCTTGCACATCTTCTAATAGGGTTGCATTTTCGGTCATGTGTCTTAAGCATCCACTATCCAAGAATCACTTTGTGAAGCTTATTTTCTCCAATGAACGTACCTATACATAAGATAGGAGAGTGATTTTTGGTACCCACATTTTCTTAGGTCCACAGGAGTTAGTAATGGTTCCTCTAATTTTTCAAACTGTTTTTGCACTAGATTCCACTTTCTTCTTAATATAACACCTAGATACTTTGTGTCCAGATTTTTTACAATATGTGCAACAATTGTGTGTCATATATGAAGAATAAGTTTTTACAAAATAAGACTCATGTTTTTCTGATTTGTGCAGATTACTATAGCCAAGGCCATTTCTATTTCTAGGCATCCGTTGAGCTCCAGGAAGCTTATTCAGGTTGCTTCAACCATCAGTAAATTTTTCAATACAAGTAGTGAGATCATCAACCTTCATTTCATATTATCAAATTTATAGATCATAACTTCAAGAGATGAGACTCGATCATATAAACATTTATTCTCAAAAGTAGAGCAGTTCAAGAAGGTGGAAATGATTTCTTTTTCCACATTCAGGCAGCATATGGAATTAAGTAGAGTTTTGTTCTCATTTATCAGATTGTCATTTTCAGTTGATAATGAATCAATTTTCACATTCATCTTCTTGTTCCTTTTTGACAATCTTTTTAGTTTACGGAACATATCAATAAGAAGAGCATTTAAATCATTAATATTATCGCAAGTAGAATCATGTAATTCAGTTACAAGGTTAGATGAGAAGGAGATTACCTTATCCTTTATTGCCATGAAGCATATGTTAGTAGTTTCATTTTTAGAATCTCCATTTTCCTTATATTTGGACTAATTTTAATCCCAAGTTCCCATTAGTCCTTTGCCCTTCTTTGTTTTCAGATTCTTGTTTTTCTTCTTGAGCATTTTGCCTTCATTCTCTTTGGCTATTGGGCAATTAGCAATGAACTGTTCTGTACTCTTGCATTCATAACATTGAGGCTTCAATGATGAGGTCTGTCCCTTTCTTTTCACGAACTTCTTTCCTCTTTTGAAGTTTTTCTTTTTGAACATTCTTCTGAATTTCTTTGCAATTATGGCCAATTCTTCGGTATCCACTTCAGTTCCATCATCACTATCAGATTGACTATTTTTAGTGTCCTCACTAGTAGCTTTCAGTGCTATTCCTCTTTTGCCTTTGTCATGGTCATCAGATTCTTAATACCCAATTCTTCGGTATCCACTTCAGTTCCATCATCACTATCAGATTGACTATTTTTAGTGTCCTCACTAGTAGCTTTCAGTGCTATTCCTCTTTTGCCTTTGTCATGGTCATCAGATTCTTGAAACCTTTTGAGTTTCATTTTATGAGTTAGGAGAGAGCTAATTAGCTCTTCAATCGGTAAGGTTTTCAGGCCTTTGGATTCCTCCACAGCTAGAACTTTAAGTTTCCAACTCTTTGGCAAAGCATCCAGAATTTTTCTATTTTGTTCACTAAGGGAATAGCTTTTCCCATAAACCTGAAGTCCATTTGCAATGTTTGTGAATCTAGTAAACATATCAGTTATATTCTCATTTGGCTTCATAGTGAATAATTCATAATCATGAATCAAAAGTCCCACCTTAGATTCCTTCACTTAATTTGTTCCCTCGTGGGTGACTTCAAGCAATCTCCACATGTCATGGGTTGAATCACAGCCGCTTACTCAGTTATATTTAGTGGCATCAAAGGCACAATATAGAATTTTCATAGCTTGAAAATTCAATGTCATTTTGGCATTGTCTTCAGTATCATATTCATCACTCTATTTTGGAACTATTCGACCTTCAACACTTCTAGAAGAAACATATGGTCCTCTTTCAATTAAGTTCCATAGCTCAAAATTAATTGAGCAAACATAGATCTTCATGCAATTTTTTCAGAATGTGTAATTACTCCCAATGAACAAAGGAGGTCTATTTGTCAAGGATCTTTTGACATAGGGAAAAGAGGACATATTTACCATAAGGATCTTTTCTATAAGGCTGTTTAGCCGAATAAGAGTAGACTAATACTCTGATACCAAATGAAAAACCTTAGAGTGGGTGAATAAGGTTTTTAGTAAATTTAAAACACGTTTCAAAAACTGTTTTTGAAGTCCTCCTTTTGTATTTCAGATCGAGGAGTTTGCTAGTGATACAATGAGGATCTTTTAGACCGTCTTAAAGACCAACTTTGATCTGAATGAGATGAAACAGGAGATATGCAATTAATACAAGAATAAAGATGGGTTTGTGAGGATCACAAAGATTTCTTTTGAATGATTTGAAAACTTTCAAGCAAAGAAGTTCGCAGCCTGTCAAAATTAAATGCAAAGAGAATAAACACGAGATTTATAGTCGTTTGATCTACTAAGATCTACATCTACTACTTTAGACTCATACTTAAGGATTTTAAACTAGATTTCATTAAACTCAGCCAACATAATGGTGTCTAACTACACTAATTATATAAGAGGATCACCATACTTGATTTTACCAAAATCTCTCAATCAACAACAATCAAATCAAGGGTCACCCAAAATGAGTTTTACACCACAACCTTGATACACAAGAAGGATTATAGAAATAAAATAGAGATAGCTCACACTTTTGAGCAAATGTACAAACAAATGCGCATAGACAACCTTTACCTTTTGAAGCATTTCGATTTCACTTTGACGCACTAATAAAAAGGGAGATTTTTGTGTTCTAGAAAGTAAGATTGTTTCTTAGAAAGATAGGGCAAAAATCTTCTTTGAAATCAAGTTTTGAAACCTTTTATAGAAGCAAAAAGTAAAGTTCCAACGACTAGTTTCACACTATCAGATTTTCCAGAGTTTTGGACTCAAGGATCAGACGAGGGTAAGTCCAAAAGGTGAGTTCAAAATGGCATTTTTCTAGGCAGAAATATATTTGACACTGTTCACAGAGTTTTGGACAAAAGGATGCAAAGTTATCCAAACTACTCAATCCAAAATTCTAAAGGTTTAAAACTTTGAAATCTTTTTGCTTGTGTGCTTCAAGATAGAAATAAACTAAATTATAAGGCAAAGATGACATGGAATTTACACACATACCTTAACAAAATGATTCCTAGTCTAAAATTCTTTTTCAAGGACTTCATGATCTTATGAGCTCTTAGGTTGAGGTTATTCTTTATCAATCATCTTAGGTTGAGCGGCTTAGCAACCTTATATGCATGCCTTGAAAGAACTGAGTCAAATATGTCTTATCACATGAAAGTCATACAAGTTAGTCCTTATAAATGTTTGTTATAAGTCAAAATATAGGAGAATGCCCTTCGGGCTAACAACAATCATCAAAGATCAAGTCCTAATATATACAATTAGTATCAATAAACAAGACAATCACAAGCACACATATTACATCCACCGAACCTATAATGAACATTTTTTATTGTAATATACATATATTAAAGAATATGAGTAACGCTATATCAAATTTTATTATAGTTCACAAGATATGCTCACAACATATATATATATATATATATATATATATATATATATATATGGTTTGAAGTATGTATAATAAATTATACTTAAATACATTAATACTAATAAAAAAGTTACAAATTCAATTTATTCCTAATCAATGCTGCTCAAAATGTGATTATGTACACATGTATAGGGTATATACAAATGTCAGACATTAAAATATGTTTGTAAAAAATAGAAATACAAATTTTCAAAAAAGTTCCTCAGAAAACCCTAGTTGGTTAGGAAGGATTTCCGATGACTTACCGAGAACCATACATTTGTCCCAAAAAATTCAAGTGGCTTTATTCAAAATAAAAAATCCCTCGCAAATCTAAAGGTGATGATCAATTGATATCCGGGGGGTGTGGTGGAAATTTAATTTTTTAGCAATAACTAAAAATTCAAAATCCCACAGAAATCCATCATTAAATTTGTGTGGGATCAGCGAAGGACATGATATTTCATTTATTTAAATGAGCATGAGGATAAATTAGGACAGGAAATCGTCAGATAGCCCTCGCTATTTGAAAGGGATTGCCAATAGATTGCCGGAATGATTTCAATTATCATTTTCCCAATAACCATCGCTATTCCTTTGAATATTAGCGAGGGATTGGCAAGGGAATCATTACTATAAGAAGAACAAAACAATTAGATGAAAATAATCAAATTCTCTCGTTAATCCCTCACTAATTCACCATAAGTTTATATTCTTCCTATATCATTAAATTATTTTGGTAAATTAATATATTCAGTACTTGTAACATATTTAGTATGATGTATATTAGACAAAGCATATGATATTCTATATGTTATTGAATAATGTCTATTTCCTTCATGGAAAAAATCTTTTCTTTTAAAATTTTAGATTAATGATAATAATTTATAAAAATCTTTATCTTGTAAATTATAAGAAAATTTAAGATAAATGTTGAATATCAATTTTTGGTATTTTAAAATTTCTCATAAAATACCAATTGTTGCTTCTTATATATTTTAATCCGATTATCTAAAATAACTAAATCAATTGATGTATCTAATCCTTCTCTAAAGGTTGTTCTTATTATCATTTGTATTGTACCTATATGTACCCATCCAAGTTTCTTCCCCCCCCTCTCTCTCTCTCTCTCAAAATTTTCCATTTTATCTTGCAAATCTTTTTTAGATTATGAATTGTATCATTACTTTATTACTACTTAAGCTATTTTATAAAGCCTTTTCTTTTAAACTTATTGTATAAAACATATGTGTTTTCTTGTTTGTAATACTATCTTTTTTTAAGCTGATACTTGAAATTATGAGTATGAATCTAAAGTATATGAAGATCTTTGTATCTTAATTAATTATTTTCTAACTATAATAGCTTCTTAGCGACACTCTCCTAAGTGTTCAAATGTATCACTTATAGATTGGATTTCTTTTTCTTTTTTTCAGCCATTAATTTATTTCAGAATTAGTATCATATTCAATATTTTTGTAAGTATAAAGATATTCTCATCAGAAGAGAGTATTTATAATCTTCAAGGTCTATCTATTAAAACAAAATCTTCATTATTTATCATTTGATCTATATTTTTTTCTATTTCTATTTCCTTTTTTATTAAAACATTTAAGACATTCAGTAGTATAATATCCTTTTTCTTTGCAAAAATAACATGGATTATATGTATCTATTAAATTCTCCCCAAGGATAAGGAATTTTAGCATAAAACATATTCAAATAGAATTCAAGATTTGAAAAATACACATCTATAACAATAATCTTGAAAGACAGATACATTTTTTAATTTCACTCACATTTTGCATAATTATAATTATATCAAAGTATTAGCATATTTTCTTTGGGAATATGGATCTTTATAATATTGTCCTTCTCTAACAAATTAAACTCTAAGAGTTTCAACAACTTTTGTTATCATATTATCTTTATCATTTTCGGAAAAGATTGCAATTTTTGCAATATCACTCACATTTTTCCAATATCAACTAACACTATTAAGAAGAATTTTTTCTATAACATTTCTTGTAATATCATAATCCATTTTATTTATAGTAAATACTTTATGTTAATTATCATTTATCAATAACTTCTTCTACATGTGTACCATAATCTAATTCTAAATATATTCCAAAAGGATTATTTTTTTAGACTTCATTTTAACTAAAGAAGTATATCTTTGTTCATCATAAATATTTTAGTTTATTGTACTAGCAACTCTAGTGTATCCTCTAGGATTAGGTGTTACTATAGTGGGTGTTTTAGAACTAGATTGATGAATATTATTTATATTAGTATTTTTAGGGATTATTTCAATTATAATATCAGATTTAATATTAACTACATCTAATTGAGAAATTTGAACTAATAATCTTTCCATTTTAGATTCTGAGGTTGAATCAAAATTATTAATTTTATTTTTATTTCATATTAGACGGCTATTTAATAAAAAATCTTTCATCTAGAGGTATATTACATAAATCTTCCTTAGGCTACGGTATTAATGTTTCTTCTATTTTTTCTACTTGTTTAGATAAGGATTCATAGACACATAAATCTTTTTTCAAATTTCTAATGCAACTTATTCAAATTTTAAATTTCTAGGCTAAATAGTTTTATAAATTTTATCCATATTTTTCAAAATGATTATATTTATAATGTTGAGCTATATCTAAATGAGCCTCTTTATATTCTTTTTCAACTTTTCTTAATTTTTCTTAGTTTCACTTTTCTTGTTAGTTAGTATCATTTTGCTTGTTTTTAGAAAACAATTAGCTGTCACTACTGTTATGTACATATATATTCGCAATAATTTATTAAAAAAAAATCTATACTCTTGTATTTGATATTTTAATATATCTATTTTTAATAATAAAGCATCACAAAATGAACAATTACTAATTATTCTTCTAGGTATTGTGAATTTGATTCAAAATAGAATCAGTAAATATAAAACTGTAAAGTAAAGATACTAGAAGAAGAGAGAAAAGAGAGAATCACTTAGATACGATTTCATTAATTGTTCGTTTATTTACATATGACCCCTATTTATAAAGGTTTCGATACATTATTTGAAAGGATAAGAAATGAATTTAATAAATGATATCTTATCTCATCATTTAATAATCTTAGAAAAGCGAACAGTCACATTATCTTCAAGATAAATGAATAGAATGAAGAAAATGAACAGTCACTTAATATTTTCATAACACTCCCCCTTATATGTTCATTTTCAACCACTTCAAAAAATGCCTCGTTAAAAACCTTCATAGGAAAAACCTGTGAGACAAAAACCTAGTGAAGGAAAAGAGTACACTTTCCGTTCTAGAAGGAATACTACCTCATTAAAAACTTGATTAAGAAAAAACTCAATAGGAAAAAATCTTAGTTAGGGAAAAAGAGTGCAGTATACATACTCCCTTTCTTAATAACATCTTCAAGATGACTTTATATCTTTCAACCGACGCATTCCAATTTTATGTACTAATTTTTCAAATGAAGTAGTCGGCAATGCCTTAGTGAATAAATCTGCCAGATTATCACATAATCGAATCTGTTGGAACATCTATTTCACCTCTCTTCTAGAGTTTATGAGTAAAGAAAAATTTTGGTGAAATATATTTTATCCCATCTCCTTTAATATATCCACCTCTTAATTGAGTTATACAAGCTGCATTATCTTCATAAAGAGGTATTAGAATTTCCTTTTTAGAAGGTAATCCACAATTTTCTTGAATATAATGGATCATTGATCTCAACCACACACATTCTCGGCTTACCTCGTGAATAGCTATAATTTCAGCATGATTAGAAGAAGTAACTGCTATAAATTGTTTTGTAGAGTGCCATGATATAACAGTACCACCACATGTAAATAAATAACTAGTTTGAGAACGTGCTTTATGTGAATCGAATAGATGACTAGCATTAGCATATCCAATCAACATTGGACTGGTTCTATTTGAATAAAATAATCCAAGATCCATTGTTCCTTGGAGATATCTTAGGACATGTTTAATCTCATTCCAATGTCGCCGTGTTGGGAAAAAACTGAATCTTGCTAATAAATTCACAGAAAATGCTATATCAGGTTTAGTATTATTAGCAAGGTACATCAATGCGCCAATTGCACTGAGATATGGTACTTCAGGACCAAGTAGTTCTTCATTATCTTCTCGAGGTCGAAAAGGATCTTTATTTATATCTAATGACCTCACGACAATTTAAGAACTTAATGGATGTGCTTTGTCCATGTAAAACCTTTTAAGAACTTTTGTTGTATATATTGATTGATGAATAAAAATACCATCTTCCAGATGTTCAATTTGTAAACCAAGACAAAACTTGATTCTGCCAAAATCCTTGATTTCAAATTCTTGCTTTAGGCTATTTCTTGCCTTTTGGAGTTCTTCTGGAGTTCCAATAAGGTTAATATTATCAACATATATCACAAGTATCACAAAATCAGATCCAAATTTCTTAATAAAAATACATGGACATAGTGAATCATTTTTATATCCTGATTTCAATAAATATTCACTAAAACGATTATACCACATGCGTCCAGACTGCTTTAAGCCATATAATGGCTTTTGTAATTGAATGGAATAATTTCCACGAAGGTTAGAATTATATGCTTTAGGCATACTAAAACCTTTTGAGATTTTCATATAAATATCATTATCAAGGTTTCTATATAAATAAGCAGTCACAACATACATTAGATGCATGTCAACCTTTTCACGTACTACTAGACTCACAAGGTATCGAAGTGTAATTACATCCACTATAAGTGAATATGTTTTATCGTATTCAATACCCGATTTTTGCAAAACACTTTGTGCCACAAGTCATGCTTTATATCTTACGACTTCATTATTTTCATTTTGCATTCGCACAAATACCCATTTATAACCAATTGGTTTTACACCTTCTGGTATTCGAACTACAGGTCCAAAAACCTCACTCTTTGCAAGTGAGTTTAACTCCGATTGAATCGCATCTTTCTATTTTGGCCAATCATTTCTATGACGACATTCTTCAACTGATATTGGTTCAAGGTCCTCATTATCTTTTAACACTTTAAGTGCTATATTGTATGTAAAAACATCATCAACAGTTATTCCCGTCCGATTCCAACTTCTGCCATAAGTTATATAATTAATGGACATATCATTATTTTGTTCACTATTTTCAGGTATTTGGATCTTTTCATCAGTTTCCACTTGATCATTTTTTCCTAATTCTTCAATTGGATAATTTTGATCATTTAATCCTCTTTTCTTTCGAGGATTTTTATCTTTTGAACCAATAGGTCGTCTACGTTTCTGACGTGTTTTTTATTCAGTAGCTGTAGGAATTGTATTTTGTCTTGTTGGAACTTCTATCCGAATAGGAGTATCTATAGCTGGAATATGCGATTTAGTTACTCTTGTAGAGTCAGCAAAAGAATCTGGCAGTTGATTTGCAAGTCTTTGCAAATGAATGATCTTTTGAACTTCTAGTGCACTTGCACTTGTGCGCGGATCTAAATAATTCAATGATGTTGTCCAAGCAAACTCCTTTTTATGGGGTTTATGTTCTCCCCCTAATTTAGGAAATAAAGTTTCATCAAAATGATAATCAGCAAATCTTACTGTGAATACATTACCTGCCAATGGTTCAACGTATCTAGTTATAGAAGGAGAAACATATCCAACATATATCCCCAACCTTATTTGAGGACCCATTTTAGTACGTTGATTTGGTGCTATCGGTACATACACAGCACACCCAAAAATTCTCAAATGAGTAATATTTGGCTCAGAACCAAAAGCCAATTGTAAGGGAGAAAATTTGTGATAACTTGCTGGCCTTATACGCAAAGTGCTACAGCATGCAAAATAGCATGTCCCCAAGCAGTTGTAGGGAGATTTGTTCTCATTAATAACGATCTAGCAATTAATTGTAACCATTTAATGAATGATTCAACTAGACCATTCTGAGTATGAACATGAGCTATTGGATGTTCAATAGTAATACCAATTAACATGCAATAAGCATCAAAGGATTGAGAAGAATATTCTCCAGCATTATCTAGATGGATCCTTTTGATAGGATAATCTAAAAATTACGCTCTTAAGCGAATTATTTGGGTAAGCAAACTCGCAAACGCCAAGTTGTGAGTTGATAATAAACTGACATGCGACCATCGAATTGATACATCAATTAAAATCATAAAGTATCTGAATTGCCCACATGGTGGATTAATTGGTCCACATATATCACCATGAATTCTTTCTAGAAATACTGGAGACTCAAACTCTACTTTTGTTGGAGATGGTTTAATAACCAATTTCCTTTGAGAACATGCAGCACATGAAAATTTATCAGATGTTAAAATCCTTTGACTTTTCAAAGGATGATCATGAGTATTTTCAATTAACCTTTGCATCATAATAGCTCATGGATGACCCAAACGGTCATGCTAAAGGATAAATGTAGCAGAATCAGTAAACTTCTAATTTACTGAATGATGCACTTCAATTGCATGGATTTTTATACTATATAGGCCAGATGAAAGAGATGGTAGCTTTTCTAATAAAGATTTCTTACCTAATATTATTTGAGTAATACAGAGATACTCAAAACTATTTTCTTCCATTGTTTCAATGTGATATCCATTTCAACGAATATCTTTAAAACTTAATAAATTTCTTCGAAATTTTGAAGAAAATAACGCTTTAAGAATAACAACATTTGTTCCTCCGGGTAATACAATATTAGCTCTTTCAGAGCCTTCAATCAACTTTACACTACCATTTATAGTATTAACATTTGTTTCTCCCATTTACAGGTAAGAGAAATATTTTCTATCTTTCAATATGGTATGTGTTGTACTACTATCAATTAGGCATATATCTTCAATGCCACTTGTGTATCCAGTAAGCGGAATAATAGCCATCTGGGCATAACAAAACATTTATAAATTTAAATACTCAAACAATAAAAACATTAAATGTTAATTACTATTACAATACCAAAAATATAAAATATAAAAGAAACATATTAAAAGTAAACTTCTAATTCCTCTGGATACTTCCATCACCAATCAAATGATCAATTCTTCCTTCAAGATACTCAAAGAAATCAGCCACGTCCAAATGAGTTACATCAATATCAACATCATCAAGGTTGGTATCATCATCATCATGAAGAGAATGTTGTAGAGTGAAATTTGCTTCAACATTTTTGTCTTTCTTCTCAATAGACGCATGATATAAATCAACAAGATATTTTGCAATACGACAGGTACGGGACCAATGACCTTTCATGCCACAGCGATAACATTTATCTTCATAATTTTTAGGAACAACATCATTTCCTTTTCCTTTCTCGTTAGTTTTTTGTCACTTTTGGTGATTGTCATTATTTCTCGTAACTTTGTAATGACTATTGCAATCATAATGAATATTTTTATCATGACCATATATTCGTCTGTGGCCACGGCCATATCCATGACCACGACCTCTTCCAGGGCCAAAATTACGAGTTCTAACATCATTCACTTCTGGGAATGGAGTAGAACCTGTTGGTCGAGCTTCATGATTTTTCATTAATAACTCATTATTTTGCTCAGCTACAAGAAGACAAGATATTAATTCTACATACTTCTTGAATCCCTTTTCTCGATATTGCTGTTACAGGAGCACATTCAAGGCATGAAAAGTAGAAAAAAAATTTCTAACATATCCTCATTAGTAATATTTTCTTCACACAGTTTTAGTTGCGAACTAATTTTAAAAATAGTAGAATTATATTCACTAACGAATTTAAAATCTTGTAATCGCAAGTGCATCTAGTCATACCATACCTTTGGAATGACGACCATCTTCTAGTGATCAAACATTTCTTTTAAATTAATCCACAAAATAAGTGAATTTTTCACGGTAAGGTATTCAAACTTTAAGTCATCATGAAAATGATAGCGGAGAAAAATCATAACTTTAACATCATTTTGTGATGATGATGGATTTCCTTCTACAATAATATCTGCTAGACCCATTGCAGCTAAATGCATTTCAGCATCTAGTGTCCAAGATAAATAATTTTTTCCAGTAATATCAAGAGCTCCAAACTCAAGTTTGGTGAGATTTGTCATGTGAATACAAAATCAAATAGAAATAGTACCTACCTTCCTCTTTTGTTCTAGAAAACTTAAAAAAAAACCAAACTTGATTCCAACTTCGATGGTGTTGGCTTGGTTATCACCTTCAATAGAACAATTTCAATAGTGTCACCGTGATTATAACCTTCAGTAAAACAACTTTGGTAGAGTCTCGTGCTGATAACGTATTGTGAATTTGATTCAAAATAAAATTAGTAAATATAAAATTGTAAAATAAAGATACTAGAAGAAGAGAGAATCACTCAGATACGATTTCATTGATTGTTCGTTTGTTTACATATGACCTCTATTTATAGAGGTTTCGATACATCATCTGAAAGGATAAGAAATAAATTTAATAAATACTATCTTATCTCATCCATTAATAACCTTAGAAAAATAAATAATCACATTATCTTCAAGATAAATGGATAGAATGAATAAAATGAACCGCCACTTAATATTTTCATGACACTAGATATATAATTTTATTTGTACTAACGATTACTCTTGTTAATATTCAAGTTGATATTTTTGAGGTGTTTGAGATAATTTCTCCATGCCCTCTACTATGGTTTGCGATATTGCCAGTGCAATTATCATCCTGCCAGAACAAAATTAATGAAATACCAACTATACCCTTTTTGGTCAAAATCATTAGTGCCCCCTCCTTCTCCCGTCTGTCTATGTCCTCCGTTGAAGACGAAATCCCATTTACCAAGAAGCTTCACTATATTCTTCACAGACGAAATCCCATCCCATCTCCTTCCTCACCAGCAAGGCCGGCTACCACTGCCATAGTTGCCTTTCTGCATCTTCTCATCTTGGCTTTGTCTTTTACATTTTCTCCTTATTTCTCTAGAAAATTCTACTTTCCACTATCGAATGGTGGCCATTCATGGCGCCATCAATTGGATGGAGGCTTCACAATTTCAACTTGGCTAAACATCCAATCACTTTACATGTGTGGAATTTGATTTTATAAGTTAAAATTCTGAAGTACTACTTACTTATAGTATCTTCAATTCATTGTGCTGATAGACAACGAATCCATCAACCTCCATAATGGAAGATATCCAAGATGCTACTGCTATGTGAACTGAATAATAATAAGAAAAAGAGGGATAGATGAAGGTTGCACGAGATGGAAGGAGGTGAAGGAGGAAGGAGAAGAGAAAAGCAACAGTGGAAGTCTGTTGGAGGCTATCGGAAAAGATATATATATATATATATATATATATATATATATATATATATGGGATTTTGTCAGGAACTAGAAAAAAAAAAGAGGGGAGAGAAGTAGTTATGGCTTTGACTAAAAAGGGTATAATTGACATTTTATTAAATTTTGCACTGGCAAGAGGATAATTGCGCTGGCAATATCGCTAGCCCTCTACTATTAGATTAGAGCCTAGTTTTAAAAAAATCCAAATGAAGATAAATGTATTTCAGATGAAGATTTTGACAATCGAGGAATTCTCAATCCTACTGGGTCAAGTTAGATTGGAAGCAACCACCAATTTAAATAGAAAAATTGCCATGGTTTTCAAGAGCCCGTCTTCATTTGGTTTAGGTTTTTTAGTGAAATCAGCAGGCCTGTTTTGCCAAATAGACAATCGACTGCTGGAAAGTGGAAACTTCAAATAGCTCTTGTAGACTTCTTACATAGGATACGAGTCCAACATGTTACGAAAGAAGGAAAGAGTTTGACCTTAATTGAAAAGAGGTGCGGGGAGAGTTAATTGAACCCAAAGACGTGTCTCTATAACGCTTTTCACGGTAACTCTGCGAGTTCATAGCCTCAGTCTTCCTTGATTCTTCTTCTTCCTATCCAAACAGGTTTTCTGAAACAGAAACAAAAGCTTACAAGTGAAAATGGCCGCTCACGGTCTCTCTGCATCGTCATCTACCTCCGCCACGCTTTCCCTACAGGACTGCAGACGGGTCAACCCGATTTACACAGCTCAAAACAGCCTCAGAGTACATACAAGTACATTTCAAAGTCCATGGCTTGGTACCACAAGCAAACTCTCAGTTCGCTCCCCCAATCTCGGACCCTTCATCGCAAAACTCCGGTCTATTAGAGCCACTGTTGTTTTTAGCCTCCCTATTGTGTAAATTTTCTATCTTTTACTACCTATGCATGGAAATTTTGTAAGAAAGTCTTTATTTTTGCTGTGGTATGTGATATAGTGTTGGGATTTTACTGTTGTTGTTGCAGGAATCCTGAAAGTGTTGCTTCTTCTACTGAAAAAGTTCCCAAGTGGGTAAATATTGAGTCTGTTTGTTGGTTATTAGTGCTTGCTTGATTGGTGTGGTGTTCTATTTCATTGTGATGAGGTGATTCTTGAAATTGAACTATAGATGGTCATCCAAGGCAATAAAGTCGTTTGTAATGGCTGAATTGGAAGCAAGGAAGCTAAAATACCCAACAACTGGAACCGAAGCTCTTCTTATGGGAATCTTAATCGAGGGTTAGCCATTCCATTTGCTTTGTTAATTAGTTATTATCTGTTTGTGAAGTTGGCTATTGATTTTAATTGTTCATTTGTTCTTCTTCATGCTAGTTTCGTGATGTCAGCTATTTATTTATTTATTCACTGAAGTCTACAACAGCGTATAAGCCGTGGAAAGTGTGGCTGTGTGCCCTTAATCTTGCAATATTTGAGGAACATTTGTATGACAAACATACCATTGGCAAATGATTCTAGAGCTATGCAAGGAAATAATCTTGTATAGCAATCTTTATTCTTTGTCCTTTAAGCAGATGTATTTACTGAAGGACCTCTGCTGCATGTTTTATGAGTCTTGTTATTGTTTTCTGGCAGGAACAAATTTTGCTGCAAAGTTTTTGCGGGCGAATGGAATCACACTTTTGAAAGTGCGTGAGGAAGTTGTCAAGTTACTTGGAAAAGCAGACATGTACTTTTTCAGTCCCGAGCATCCACCTCTGACTGAAGATGCTCAAAAAGCCCTTGGTTGGGCTATCAATGAAAAACTCAAATCTGGTAATCTCCTATCACTGCTTAGTGGTTGGTTTAGCTTCACTGTTTACCTTAAATTCCTTTCTTCAATATTCTTGAGATACCTTGAATGCAAAATGTTCAGTTGGTCTTTCAAATGAATAGGGAAAATGAATTGTCAACAAGCTTATGCAATGGAATTAAATGGTCAAATATTTGATTGAGCCTGATTGGCACAATTTTTACCATTTGAACTCCTAAATGTGTGCTCAATATTTCATTTTGATACGTATTTTTCCCTTGTTTATATATTTTGTTGTGGTTGATGGATTGGACCTTGATTTTTTCAATACTTGGTGGAAAGGAGATTGTTCTTGCTATCCTGGATGATTTTATTTGTTTGCCATTTTTATTGTTTTTTATCAGCTTCCAAAACCCATTTTAATATATTATAAAATATATTTGTTACTCATGTGCTAGTAAAATATTCTTGATTGTGCATTTTGTTTAGCCATTGTAATGGTCTCGCTTCTCTGTTCCCTTTGATCAACTTTGAGTCAAGTCACCTTGCTTGGCTCTTAATAATGGTTTGTAGTTATTTGATTCAGAATGGCAGAACATTAGATGTTTATATGGCACAATCCAAATGCATATAGGAGAAGGTGCTTGAAACTTCATTTAATTCACAGGATCAGTATGTGGTTGGACAAGATGAAGAAGTGCTATGGGAAGTTTTTCTACCAAAAGTTAGAGATAAGTTCATAGGAGGACACCATTGGGTATACAATCTAAGTCGTATGATATTGAATGGTAGGTAGCTAAAAAAACACGTTGATAAAGTGAGTGTAGTTTGTTTGATAGAACTAGAGAAATTAAAACAGGAAATGTCAAGCAAATAAGCTGCTAGAGTAGAACAAGACTGAGATCATTATGGGAAATCTAACCTTAATGGAGAATATGAAGTTGGGAAAATTGTCCTTTGATCTTGCATTAAATTTTAGTTCACAAGAAGCCAAAAAGTGGAGGATGCTTCTGGGAAAAGCAAATAATGTAATGTGCCAAGGTAAATCTCATGGGAAGTTGGTCCCTATTGTTGAACATGGAGGGAACTAGAAACTAGAAAGTATTAATGGTAAGAATTAATTGATCCCTAAAAATTTATGGAAAAAGGATGAATTGAAGTCAAGAGACAAAGGGAGAGACTTCTGGTGACTCAAATGAAGTAAATTATCAACACGTAGCAACAAGAATGGCAGCATATTTGAAAGTGCAGGAAGTCACCAGTAAAATTTTATCTTTGTTGGAAGTTAAAATGCTGCAACTGATTGTTGCAAATATCGCAGAAATCAAGGGAGTTGACCCTGGAAATCAAGAGAGTTGATTTGGGGTATATTAGTTGTCAATCATGTAAATTAGGAATTAGCAATTATTCTCCTATAATGTAGTGATTCTTTCCTAGTTTAGAGCCCTATAAGATGTGTAAAACTCTCAGTAATGTAATAAATGAATTATACCCTGCATTTTAACTCTTTCAATTTGGTATCAGAGCAATAGGCTTCCTAGGATTCTTCTTCTTCTCTGTTGAGCAGCCTTCATTGCTGCATTGATTACTCTTTCAAGCAGCCTTCATAGCTGGTCTATATTGCTAGCAACCTTGTGATTTCAACTAGCCTTCATTGCTAGTTGTTTAGTGATCAACCTTAATTACCCAAGATTGTTTCTTGAAGCAAAGTTGAACCAGCCTTCATTGCTGGTGATTTAGTGACTGGCTTTAATTGCCCAAAGATAGCATCTTTAATTAGAGAAGATGTTGAAGATTGTAAAGACAACCACTACAGCACAATCAGCAGAGATGCTGCAAACCATGGATAATAAATCCAATTTGGTGTCTAGTGGTACCCCTACTGTGTTCGTGGCACAAGTTGGTAAGGAAATAAGTGGTCTATCTTGCTGCCCAAATTCCCCTGCTCCATGGATAATAGATTCAAGAGCATCTAATCATATGACTAATTCCTTAAAATTATTTGAATCCTATCTTCCTTGTTTTGGTGATGAAAAGGTTGTAATCGCAGATGGAACTTTTTCTCAAATTGCAGGCAAAGGTTTAATTAAAATTTCAGAAAGAATAGGTCTTAAATCTGTTATTTATGTTCCCAAACTCGCTTGCAACGTCCTATCTGTGAGTGAAATTTCCAAGGATTTTAACTGTTGTGTAACCTTCTTTGAAACCCACACTGCTTTTCAGTATTGGAGTTTGGGGAAGACGGTTGGCAATGCTAGAATGAAAGAATGGACTTTACTATTTTGAGGTTAATCTATCTAGAAATAAAACAGTTCAAGTCTTTAGTAGGGTAAGTTCCGTTCCTATTTATGACAAATAATGGTTTGGCATCACAGATTGGGCCATCCAAGCTTTGCTTATTTGAAACTTTTGTTTCCATCATTATTTAAGAATATTAAATTCGATCCAAGGGCTGAAAAATGTGTTTTTGTAGGGTATGCCCATAATAAAAAAGGTTATAAGTGTTTTAATCCAAAAACAAACGGTATGATACTACTATAGATGTTACATTTTCCGAAAACATTCTATTTTGTAATAAACATTTCCTTCAGGGGGAGAAGTATAGTGAGGATGGAAATTTTTGGGAACAAAGCCCCTTACCCAGTGTAATCAACTGCAAGCCTCCTGAGCTTGTCATTACTCAAAATCTTGATTTTTTTCATTCCTACAAAAATAAGTTCAGTTCAAGAAAAGGAAAAAACTGTTGAAGAAAGTAATATTGGACTTCAATCTGTTATTGTTGAACCTGATTTTGCTCGAAGGAAACACTACAAGAGGAAAACTCTAAGCCTGGTATGTGTGTTTACTCTAAGAAGAAGATCCATAGAAACACGAGTCCATCTCTTGTTCCAGCAAATGATCAATCGCATTTTCTGAATGACGGTTAGGAAGATAACGCAAGTAACTTTTCTGACCCTGCTCTACCTCAATCCATTCTTTCTGATCCCAACAAAATCTTAGCTCCAATTCCTGTTTCTCAAATTGAAAACCTTGATGTTCCTATTGCCTTTAGAAAGGGAGGAAGGAAATGTGCTAGATACCCTATTGCAAATTTCATGTCCTTAACTAAACTCTCCAAATCTCATAGACCCTTTATATCTAATGTTTCCAAAATTGTTGTCCCAAGGAATATACAAGGGGCATTAGAAGACCCCAATTGGAAGCTAGCAGTACTCAAGGAGATAGAGCCTTGAAGAAAATGGGACTTGGGAGGTTGTGGATTTGCCAAGGGGTAAAAAGACTGTGGGTTGTAAATGGGTGGTTTTTATAGTAAAGTGTAGAGTTGATGGGAGCATAGAGAGATATAAGGCAAGATGGGTGGCAAAGGGCTTTATACGAACACAAGGAATTGACTATCAGGAGACATTCGCTCCTGTGAAGAAGATAAACTCTATTCGGGTATTAATATCTCTTGCAGTAAATTCAAACTGGCCCTTGCATCAGTTAGATGTGAAAAATGCGATCTTCAATGGGGAGTTAGAGGAAGAAGTTTTCATGAGTCTCCCACAAGGGTTGAAGGAAAGCATGGGGCTAAGAAGGTGTATAGACTGAAGAAGTCTTTGTACGGTCTCAAATAATCACCTAGGGCTTGGTTTGAATGAATTGGCAATGCATTGAAATGTCTTGGTTTCTATCAAAGTCAAGCAGACCATGCTATGTTCTACAAACATTTAAGAGTGTGAAATTTCCATTTTGATTGTTTATGTTGATGATACTGTCCTAACAGGGGATGAGCATGGATTTAGCAAGGCTAAAGGAGAAACTCTCTACTGAATTCGAGATTAAAGATCTTGGACCATTTAAGTATTTCTTGGGCATGGAGTTTGCTAGGTATAAGGAAGGAATTTTTGTCAACCAGAGGAAATGTGTTGGATCTCCTTGAAGAAATAGGTATGCTTGGTTACAGGACAGTTGAAACACCATCGAACCCAAGACAAAGCTCAATGTTGCAAAAGATGTCACGGAGAGAGAGCGTTACAAGAGGTTAGTAGGCAAATTAATCTACTTGTCACATACCCAACCGGACATTGCTTACGCGGTCAGCATGGTGGGCCAATTCATGCACTCACCAGGACCTGAACATTTTGAAGCGGTCTACCAAATTTTGAGGTAGCTAAAGGGAATATCAGGTAGAGGATTACTCTTCAAGGAGCAAGGACATATTTAGATTGAAGCCTATATTGATGTGGACTAGGCCAGTAGTGTAACAAATCGTAGGTCAACATCTGGCTACTGCACTTTTGTGGGAGGTAATTTGGTTACATGGAGAAGCAAGAAACAAAATGTGGTTGCCCGGATCACTGCAGAGGCAGAATTTTAGGCTGTAGGTCATGGCATTTGTGAAGTTATCTGGATCAGCAGGTTATTTGAAGAATTCAGATTCCTTTGCCTACGAGATTATACTGTGACAAGAAGTCAGCAATTGCCTTAGCTCAAAACCCGGTTCTTCATAATCGTACAAAGCATGTAGAGGTAGATAAGTACTTCATCAAAGAGAAAGTTGACAATGGACAAGTGTGCCTAGTTTTTACCCCAATTACAGAACAAGTCGCTGATATGTTCACTAAAGGGCTACACAAGAAACAGTTTGATTATTTAATGAGCAAGCTGGCCATGGAAGATATTTTCAAACCAGCCAGAGGGGGAGTGTTGGAATATTGCAGAAATCAAGGGAGTTGATTCCGGATATATTAGTTGTCAAGTATTTCCTAGTTGTCAATCATGTAAATTAGGAGTTAGCAATTATTCTCCTATAATGTAGTGATTCTTTCCTAGTTTAGAACCCTATAACATGTATAAAACTCTCAGCAATGTAACAAATGAATTATCCTCTGCATTTTAACTTTTTCCTAGTTGGTCCCTATTGTTGAGCATGGAGGGAACTAGAAACTAGAAAGTAATGGTAAGAATTAACTGATCCCTAAAAATTTATGGAAAAAGGATGAATTGAAGTCAAGAGACAAAGGGAAAGACTTCTGGTGACTCAAATGAAGTAAATTATCAGCACATGGCAACAAGAATGGCAGCCATATTTGCCATGAAAGTGCAGGAAGTCACCAGTAAAATTTTATCTTTGTTGGAAGTTAAAATTCTGCAACTGATAGATATGGACATGTCTATAAGGTGTTTGCTGGAAGGGGAATGGTTTGACAAACTTTCTCTATATAGTACAGGCAGAAATTTTCATTTTGACATACAAAATTAAGATGCAAAGATGAGAAGCTGAGATTTATTGGTTTGATATCAAACTTTCTATAAGCTATGGGACAATGGAAATCTTATATTAGCAAAGCTCTAAAGAGAGATGTAAGACTTTTGGGGCTTTGTCAATGATCTGTTGATAGAGATTGGTATTGGAGGGGAAAAATAGTTTTTCTCAAGATTTGCTTGTTTCAATTATTCTGACTCCGAAGTGGAGGCATCTCTTTACTTTTGCAGCTATCCAGTAGAAGTAGAAGTTTCCTTTTATGAGCCTGGAACGTGTTTTGCTTTTAATTGTTCTATGTTGCCAGCTATCAATGCTAGTAAAAGCAAATTTGAGATTGTCATGGCTTTTCTGAACTCTCATTCAGATGTTTACATTTCTGGCTATGACTTCTGTTTCTTACATTATCATGAGATAAGAAGGTGAGAATTCTAATTGCTTGGATCACCAAAGGCTCCGATCTTAAGTGGCAGACGGTTGTTTGTTTGTATTGGAATTTGCCAGTGCTGCTAAGAGGAAATCTTTAAAAGCCTAGATATCAATGCTGATAGGAGAATCATTCTTTTACGGAGTTGTCCACCAAAATAAGGTGTATTGCATTTCGTGATTTTCTGCACATCTTTATGTCTTCTTTTCTCTTTCTTAATAAACGTTATGCATGAAATGCTGGCGATAATAGGGACATTGACAAGTGTATTGCATTTCATGATTCAGTGCATTTTTTTCAAAAAATTGTTCTCCCTTAATAAACGTTACACATGAAATGCAGGTGATAACGGGGAGATTACAACTACTCACTTGCTGCTTGGAGTGTGGTCACAAGAAGAATCACCGGGTCACAAGATATTGGCAGCCTGTGGCTTCAATAACGAGAAAGCTAAAGAACTTAAATCCAAAATTTTGCAACCTGGATTCCTGGACGATTAGGATTAAGCAAACTTCATTTTTTAAAATTAATTAACCCAAGATGGTATATTATTCATGCGATGCTTACATACTGTGAGATTGCGATTAATTATTGAAGAAATCTTTCCCTTTTTCTATTGTTTTGTTTTGTTGTTTCTAAAAAAATAAAATTTATGAATTTTCCTTATTATCCATGTTATAATTCTTTTAAGAGAGAAGAAGGGAATGGAGGAGGAGGTGATGGAGCTGATCTTGTCTCTGCAAGGTTAACAACCCTGCCAAATGAAACAGCCTCATTTAGGCCCGCCAAATTCTTTCAGTGTGAAGATCATGGTTTAACTTTCGCATGCGATTAGGTCAGCATTCTTGCGTTGTTCGCTTCTTCATTCCAGTAAATACTCATAAAAACAACCAACAGCAGAATCAAGCAAGACACGGGTCCAACCAAGAAGCCCGACGAGATTTGGGCGAGGCCATGATGGAGCTTGTATTGTAAAATCACTTGTAGGTAAGGCCAGCATGTAGAACCCTTTTATATTAGCATACAAACCTAGTTTTGGCCTGCCTGTTTCTCGTACAATCCCACAAACTTCTGAGGGAAAATTGGAAACTGTGATTGCAGCCACGGTAAGTAGCTCCTTTTGAACTGTTCTTGCCATTCCCGCTGTAAAGACTGAAGAATCTGCCTCAATACCCACTGGCTGCTATCATCACTGAGCACCTACAAGCATTAAAGTGCACTGATGCCTGGAGATATTTATGCCAGACAGCGAAGCATGACTGGCCTGGTTTGCTCCACGCTCGTTTGAGATGTGGATGGATGCCCTAGGGGACAGAGAGTTCATCCCCGAATAAAGCAAGTTCCTGAGGTTTATAACAATTGCCAAGACTGCTAGTGTTGCTTCGGCGTTTGGAAGGCTGCATGGTTGGCAAGAATAAGATCTCAAAGCATCAC
This sequence comes from Voacanga thouarsii, assembly GCA_026120185.1. NCBI lineage: Eukaryota > Viridiplantae > Streptophyta > Magnoliopsida > Gentianales > Apocynaceae > Voacanga > Voacanga thouarsii. Next base: position 7,112,786 of record JANUWF010001003.1, on the reverse strand, counting down.
CACTCAGAGCGTGTGATGAAGCAACATGGTCCGCAAGGTTTTGGCAACTTCACCCAGTCCTCCTCCCCTTGCTCCTACCAGCCTCTCCTAAAGTCCAGTTCCCTTCCTATTCTCTGCGATAAAAATGTAGAAGCTAGAAGAACGACAACTACAATGTCACTCATCCAAACTGCCACCGACAATCCTTCCAGGCCTCTAGCTCTTCAAAGCAAGAAGCTATTGCTACGGTTATGCTCGGTAAGAGGAATCGTTGTAGTATGTGGGTTCAAGAAGGTCCTTGGATGGCACGGGACGGCATAAATCACTAAATCAGAGAGTTGGCAGAACAGGTATTTCTTCGCCATCATTGAAATGGCTTCTTGCTGGCCAAAACGAATGGGAATCTTGTCAACATTAAACCAACAAGAGAGCAATAGACAATGTTGTGATTGCCAGGAAAATTGTCTTGTAATATGACCTTACAAGTTGCTACTAAGAACTTTGAGAATCTTAGAGGTTAAGGAAAAATGAAAAAAAAAAAAAAAAAAAAAAACTATTGTGACTATACAGCTAAAACAAAATACTCTGGGGAATAAATATGTGAATTCCTATTCTTAAAATGACACTTTCTGGAAAGAAATTTCCAAATTAAAGCTCCTAATGAGTGCTACTTGGACCACTTTATCATCAAAGGCTAGGATAATATCGTAAGCAGTCTTATCAAGCAGGTACATGCACTTGGATTCCTTTTTTCCTCTTTATTATAAATTCAAATCTTGACTCTCCATAGCCAAGAATTCACTTAAAATCTAACAATTTCCCGAACAAGATTATTTTTCCTTCCCAGTTTGTGATGCCTTTGCAATCATGGTTTGTCTATGGAGTCTAAAATGGAGATGCAGTATACCAATATATGCAACAAGTAAATAGCGACTAGTCTGACCAATGTATTCTTGACTTAATACCAAAGTTAATTTGGATCAACAATCAGAAGAGAGGTAAAAGAAATGGAAGCCTAAAAGCCTTAAAACAATTGAAGTTTGCCTTTGCAGGTTGATCTTTGTTAATCAAATTTGGGCAAAAAAAAAAAAAAAACTGTTCTTGCGCTACGATGGGCTGCAATCTCTCTGTTGGCTCTTGTGCATTATTGAAATTGAAAATCTGGGCTTCATTAGGAAACCCGAAATTAATATTATTTCAGTGCTATTCGTGATCATGCAAGATTCTTGCAATCTTCATGGCCATTAACTCTCTCCAGAGTTGAGGTTAGCGTTCTTGCCTTAATTGCTTCTTCATCCCAGTTGATCCTCATAATAAAAACCAGCAGCAAAATCAAGCAAGAAATGGTTCCAACCAAGAAGCCTGTCAAGATTCCAGCAAGGCCAAGATGGATTTTGAAAGCTAAAACCACTCCTAGAGGTATGGCCAGCAAGTAAAACCCTGCTACGTTGGCATAAAAGCCCAGTTTTGGCCTAGCTGTTCCTCGTACTATTCCCTCACAAACTTGTAAAGGAAAGTTAAACACTTCAATTGCGGCCAGTATTAGTAGCATCTTTTTAACATTTCTTGCAATTTCTCCGTCATGGGTGAATAATCTGCCCCAAATCCCCCTGGCTGCAACCATCAGTGATGAGCCTATGAAGCCGGTGACTGCGCTGATGCCCAGAGATATATATGCTGATTGATAAGCATGATCAGCCTGGTTTGCGCCAAGCTCATTTGAGATGCGGATGGATGCACAAGTAGCTAGAGAGCTCATCAGCGAGTAAAGGAAGTAATCGAAGTCTATGACAATTGCCAAGACTCCTACTGCTTGTTTAGCGTTTGGAAGGCGCCCGGCCAGGAGCATCAAGATCTCATAGCACCACCATTCAAGGCAGGTGGTAAGGCAACATGGTCCACAAAGTTTCAGCAACTTCTTCCAGTCATGAACCCCTTGCTCCCACCAGCCGCCCTCTTTCCAGGTCACTTCCTTTCTAATTATGAGTTCAACTATCAAGACATACACGGCAAGTAGAATGACAACTAGAAGGTCACTCATCCAAACTGCCATAGCCACTCCTTCCAGGCCTCTGGCTCTTGAAAGCAATATATTGATCGGCACATGTATAGCTAGTCCAAGAGCTGAGCTGACCATAATTGGTGCCGTTATGTTTTGGCAGCTCAAGTAGGCCTTAAGAGGGCACAAGAAAGCATAAATCACCAAATCAGGGAGGAGATACAACAAGTATTTCTTAGCCTCCAATGAAATGTCTTCTTGTTGGCCTAAACGAACCAGGATTTTGTCAACATTGAGCCAGAAGAAAGAAATAGGCAATGTTGCTACTAAGAGTAAAGTAATCGCCATGACAAGGGTCTTGTGAAGAAGCTTATAGTTTTTTGCTCCAAAGGCCTGCCCACATATCGGTTCCATAGCAACACAGAGACCACTCAATACCGAGAAACCGGTCACGTTAGAAAGTGTGGCAGCAAGCGCTCCGCCAGCCAATGAAAGCTGCCCCAGCCGTCCTAGAAATGCTGTTGTGATGATATATCTTGTATACCAAGTGACATACAATACCAACAATGGAACTGCTATTCCTCGTTGCACTTTTAGCTCTGCAAGAATCACACCTATCAAGTTTGTTGGCCATTTTTTTGTATGAATTGGGATTAACGGAGGCTGTGTTTGTGTTTCCTCTGCTATGTTCTCCTCTAACTTGGATTCCATTGACATAATTGTGTTTACAAGAAATTGATGGAATTCCCAATAAGATCATCTAATTAAAAGATGAAAATTGAGACACTAACGAAGACTATGATATTCTTTAGTTCTAGGATTTTGTGCTTCCTGACGGTTATGAGGACGAATCCAGGTGAATGCCTCTTTCTTACTGCCATTTAACAAAGAGCTTGGAAGTGGATTGATGACCTTTTACTGTGTTAATCTTTAATGCTAATCTCTAGCAAAGTTTCAAAGGTTTCAAGAATTGACAAAAGAAAGAAAAGAACTGCTTTTTGCCATCATTAGCTAGTTAAGCTTTTTGCTTTGTTGTTCATGATTGAATTTGTATATCTGGGTTCATAAGGAAGCCCGAGATCATGCAAGATTCCAGCTCTCAGTGGATTCGGAGGTGGACTCTTCTTTTGTCCTGTCATTTTAGCTGGGTGATTGGTGACGTTTGATCTCTGCATTCCTCAAATGAATCAAGCCAAAACAAAAAAGGAAAAAAGCCCTGAAACATATTCAACACGAAACTTGACGAATACAAAATCACGTACGTATACTAATATATCTAACGCAAGAAACCGGAGCCCAGAAAAGGTAACAGAGATGTTTCGTAGTTTTCTTCCACGGATCCACCCAGGCTAGTTTGGGCACTCAGAATGGAACTGAAAACAGAATGTGACGCTTTCTGTAAAACCCGGCCCAATTATTGAGTGAGTATTGTTGAGTTATTTTAGTTACCTAATTAATGTAGTAGATTGAGACTTGTATAAATTTGTGGAGGCTATTTTAATTTGTGAATTAAAATGAAGGGCTTGGTAGTAAATTTTAGTATATTATACTCTCCAACAACGTTAGTTACTCACCCACGCGTTTAAAACATTAGAAAGCAGAGACATAAACTCTATAGAAGAACAAAAAGGAGAGAAACAATTAGGTTCACCGCAATTAGGGAGAGAAACAATTAGGGTCACCGCAGGAGACTATTGAAGGTAATTAATCATTTATCCTTTTATTCGCGCTTGTAGTAGTCATTATCGAGTATTTATTGAGGTTTTATATAAATTTAAGATTGGCTGATACTCTTGGAATTGATTGGAGTTATGTTATTGTATTAGGAATTGACAGTAAAAAAGGCCTAGAAAACGAATATTGAAGTTAGAAGCGTTTGATTGTTTGAATTGGTTCGAGGTAAGTGGGAATGATCCTCCTTCTATGTTTTCTCAAAAAAAAAAAAGAAAAATGCTTTTTGTTTCGCGACTTCAACTTGGCTGCAAAGTCATTGTTGATGCACTTTGTTTTCAGTTTCGTGGCTCTCGGATGGAGTGGTTTGATTTACATATAAAAAAAAAAGAGAGAATTTGACAGTCTTTTGTTTGGGTCATTCAAGAGGTAGAAAAAAAAAAAGAAAAATGGGTTGAATTGTAAAGTGGTTTTCTGACTTCCATCTTGTTAAGATGTAAGGAAAAAAAAAATGTATACATTGCAGTTACGTACAATTGATTGTGTTTGGGGTATATACATTTAAAAAAATGGAAAAGAAAATCTTGGTGTTTGCAATTTCTGTTTGTTGCCGACATTGTTGACTTGCTCTTTAGTGAAGGTTTGCCGAAACATTTGTGATGTTGACCATAAAAAAAAAAAAAAACGTTTTTGTAAGTTGCCATCTGCGGCTTATGTCTTTGAGGGGACAAATTTGGTGTCCTCCATTTAAAAAAAAAAGTTCAGCAAACATCTTTTTGGGATAATTCTTTTTAAAAGGTTTCTTTTTTTTAAAAAAAATTATTCAAGCTTGTGAAGCAAATTATTTTAGAGTTTTGTTATTGGCTTCAGCTTATAATAATAATAATAATAATAATAATAATAATAATAATATAGGGTTTTGGGCTAATTTTGGATTTGATAGTTGAATGCATGGGTGAATTTTGACTTTAGTATTGGAATAAATTGTTCATTAGTTATTGGGGCAAATTAGTGTATTGGTTGTGGGAGGAACATGTTCCACTTCAAATGAATGAACCCACTAGCATGGGCAAAAAGCCAACTAAATGATTGTAAGAATGACCCCCTAGCAGGATTAAATGTTAGGACTGAATTCAGTGATGACCCATTAGTTGTCCATTTATTTATGTCCCAATGTATTAGTAAAATTAAATGTGCATTGTAAGTACATGTTACTTTGATACCATTGCTCCAAAGTCTTCTTATGTCTTTGATCGTTTGTTTCCTCCCTCCATCTTTAAACTATTTGACCATTGTGCTGGGTTCACTATTGTTATATTATTCTTTTTTACAAACGAAATTTGAATGTTCTGTTTTCAAACTTGGTTTAAGTGAAGGTTTTTCATACATTTTGAAAAGGATATGTTATGAAACTCCATACTCAAATCTCAAAGGATGTGGAATTCTTACTTTCTGAGTGTTGTACTCACTCTTTTAACTCAACGTTTTCAGATACCAATGATGAGTTCGAGTTTGAGGAGGATGATGGTTGGGAGTAAGATGGGATGGCTAGTGTAAGGATCCTAATGGACTTTTACTTTAGATTGTTCCTTTTAAAATTTGAAGATTTTTTTTTTAGGTAAATATGATGCGATGAACTCTTATATTTAGATTTAAACTATTACCGTTATTAGCTTCAATTTTAACTTATAGATTATTGTTATTGGGGTTTCGAGTTTTGCATTATTGGATAGTATGATCATAATTATCTTTCTTAATGATTTAGTTTATGCAATATTAAGATTTCTCATTCTTTGAGGAAAACCTTAGAGGATGTGGCCATATTGTGTCTCGGGAACGAGTTGGACCCGAATTCGGGCCGTGACACTTTCAGGGTGGCGTTTTCTGGTGAAAATTTCCATAGTTGTATGGATTTCTAGTATAGCAAGATTTTCGATTCCTTTCTATTTACGAATTGGTACATGGCCTGGGAGTTGTCAAATAGTGTCATTTCTTGGCAAAAGAAAACAGAAAAAGAGGACAAAGAAGAGGTTGAAGTCCCCGTCTTAATTTCCTCGAATTTGGATTCACACTGCTACCCCTCTATTGGTATATTCTTGCAGGATGGAACCAAAAATTTAAATTAAAGAAGTAAGGTATATAAATAAATATATTAGAGAATAATATTATAATTTTTAAAAAAAATTGTAGAAGGTTGAAAATATAATTTCAAAGGATTTCTTTAAAAATAGTTTTTATAAAGATAAATATTAAAAATTTTTAAAAACACTTCAAAATACTCTTCAATTATTTTTGTTTTTATAAAATTATTCGTAATGTTTAATTTTAATGTTTTATACCGTTATATTATTTTGAGCATAAAACATTAACTCTGCATGTGAGTTCCATAGACTTTGTTTGTAGCGCTTATTGCCAATTTTAAACCCGAATAAAGGAGAATAGTTGCGGTAAAGCTTATGACGGTTTGAGTGTAATAATAAGTGTGCAAGGATTGCTAGTTTGTTGCCTGGAAGTAATGCATCATGTCAGTCTCTGGATATGGTATCAAATATGTAAGGTTGTAGGGTAAAGAAAATAGTTCACGGTATTAGGATCCATTTAGCTTCTTGGAATATAGGATCTTTAACAGACAAATTAATAGAATTAGTTGAGATTATGAAGAGAAGAAAGATTAACATTTTGCGTCTTAAGAAAACTAATTGGGTAAGAGAGAAAGCAAGAGTAGTAGCGCCTTAGGGTTATAAGTTTTGATATTCAAGCAGAATTAAGAATAGAAATGGAGTTAGAATAATTATTGATCGTAGGTTCATTAATGATGCGATTGATGTGTACAAAAAAATAATAAAATTTTGAGTATCAAGATCATGGTGGTGATATTGCTATTGTTATCAATGTATATACTCTACAAATAGGACTTGATGATTCAGTTAAACTATAATTTTGGGAAGATTTAGATAAGGTGATACACGGTATACCGTGTGAAGAGAAGTTTTGCATATAGTATTTATTGATCTGAAAAAAGCTCATAATAAGGTACCTAGTAAAGTACTTTGGTAGGTGTTGATAAAGAAATGTGTATTACAAAAGTATATTATCTTCATTAAATATATGTATGATAGAGCATGTACAAGTGTAAGAAGTTGCGTTGGAGTGACTGTAGAATTTCCTAAGACTATCAGAGTACATCAAGAATCAACATTTAGTCATTTCCTCTTCGCGACCATTATAGATGAGTTGACTTGTGTTATACAGGAGGTTGTGTAATGTTGTGTGTTGTTTGCTAATGATATCGTTCGGATTGATGAGACTAAAGTTAGCGAATGCTAAATTGGAGTCATGATTACATACGATTGAATCCAAGGGTTTCAGAATCAGTAGAAGTAAAATTGAGTATATGGAATGTAAGTTCAGTATTGACAGAAATATAGATTAGAGTGTAACCTTGGATGGCAAAAATATTCCAATAGATAACTGCTTCCGATAGTTAGGATCTATTATTAAAAAAGATGTAGAGTTTGATGGCGGAATTGTATTACGCGTTAAGACTAGTTGGTTGAAATGAAGAAGTGCAACTGGTATTTGATGTAATCATAATATGTCTTTGAGCCTACAGAGAAAGTTATATAGAACAACCATAAACCTTACTTTGTTATATGATATGGAATGTTGGACAGTTAAAATGTATCATATTTAGAAAATGAAGGTAGTGAGATGTATATATTAAGGTGGATATAGAAGCACGCTAGAAAGGATAGCGTAAGGAATGAGATCATATGGGAAAAAATAAGAATAGCATCTATTGAAAATAAAATGAGGAAAAGTCGGTTGCATTGGTTTAGACATATATATAGAAGACCAAGGGATACTCTTAGTAGAAGAATTGAGGGATGGAGGCAAGATAGGTTGGGTAAAGATAAAAGCAAGCCTAAAAAGATATGAATAGAGGTGATTAAAAAATATATGTATCTCTTAAATTTAGATAACAGTATGACAGTAGATAAAAAGAAGTAAAGAGAGATGATTCATGTACATGACTGCACATAATTTTGTATTAAATTATATAATCAACTTTAAATTTTTTAAAATTAAGGTTTTTTTTTATTGTTTTATAAGGGTATAAAATATTAAAAATAAAGATTAGACGTATTATTTTAGAAACACCAATAGTTAAATGGTATTTTGAGCTATTTTCTCAATTTTTAAAAAATTTTAGACCTATTTTAATATCTTTTAACTATACTTTGTTATAACTAGAATTCAGGAAAATTAACATATGTACTTTTTATGAGATAAGTGTTTCTTTTACCATATTTATTTGATCTCTAGTATCATCCTACCTCTCTAAAATGGGGGGAAAAGAAGAAAATAATAAAATAATAATTACAAAGAAGTTTAAATTGCGAAATCTACAATATGTCACTATTATTGATATTGTGCACATCCTCAACAAATACGAGACGGCATAAATTATCCTCTCCATAGTTACCTCTCGTGTTAACCTTAAAAATAAATTAATCGCAGACATAAGTTAACATAAAGGACACTTATTTTAGATTATGTATGTATGAAAGTAATGAAGACAAAGTATAAAGCAGAGACGGAGAGGAGGACATTTTTTAAAATTTTATTTTTATTTTAGAAAATTAAATTTTAAAAAATCTTTTTTAAAATTTACACTTTACCTTTTTAAATATTTTTTAAAAATCTTATAATATATATTTTATATGATTTATCTCCAACCTCAAATTAATAGTTTCATCTTAATATAATGGATAATGTACAACCGAACTAACTATAAACTATATGTGACATTTTCAAAAACTTTTTCAAGGACCATATAAACTTAGGTATGAAATTATTTTTTCTGTTTTTTAAGTGTGGCTTTTTGTTATCGTATGCAAATTAAGAAGTTTCAAAATTTATAGAATTTTTAGATAAAAATTATATTAACTTTCTTAAAAATAGCAAATTAATTAATAGCATGATTCAGCGGAGTAACGGAAGAGATGACATAAAATTGGAAAAATAATAATGTATACTTTCTTTATTTTAAAAATAATATATAATTATAAACAAAAAGCATTTAAAATAACCGATAATGGAAAAAGGACCGAATTATGTCGTTATACTCTCTTTTGTCCTAAAAGGGGAAAAAAGGAAAAGTAAGATAGCTGAGACTTTCCATCCCTAAATTCTATCCTTATCATCGGCTTCTCTCAGACATTATCATCAAGATTATTATTATTATTATAAAGTGGTTGGCCAAGTCTCCATCTTTGGACCTATTCTTTATTGTCGAATTCTCCTAACCCAAGGTTTTGATTGGAACTCGTATTATCAGGGAAGTTTTTGAGTGCCATGCTAGCTATCTTTAATATAGCAATAGGGTTTCTCACGCAATTTAACGGTTACAATTATCTGCAATGACCTCTTAACTATTTTAGTCGTCAATGGTAAGATGAGAACCGTCGTTCTTGGACCACGGGAGCTTTCCAATCCAATATTTAAGAAGGCTTGAGTTATTGATCAGAATGGCTATTCTCCCTTATTGATCTGAATATTATGTAACGTCCTAAAATAGTCTTGACGCATCTACTGAATACGTTTTCATTAAAAGATGACACATTACATCTTATATGAAATATAAAATCAAAATTTTGAAAATGGTATAGAATGTATTGACGTATTCACTCTTTAACGAAGATACATTTACAGAATGCGTTGAGGTCATTTTAAAATGCCACACAATAATCGAACCAGTCGAAGTAGAATGACTCCAAGATCAATAACTCGCAGCTGTTTTTGTAGGCCAGTTTGCTAATTGCAAAATGAAAATTCTTGCTAATTGCGAAATGTAGATCATAGCCTGGCAATTACAACTACTCATTTGCTGCTTGGTGCTTGGAGTGTTCACAAGAACCATCACTTGGTCACAAGATGTTGGCCGGGTTTTGCTTCAATAATGCCAAAGCTAAATAGCTGAAGCCCAGTTTTTTTCAGCCGGTTCTTGGACGGTTACTGTTTCAAAATTGCTTCATTTCTTCACCCGAATAACGGATGTTATCCGCAGACCATGTTTATCATGCTCATAGGATATGCACAAGATTGCAAGTTGTTTGATAAAATGCCGCTCCTTTCCTCCCTTTTCTTTTCTCATTGTCGGTTTGATGGGGTGGGGGGTTAATGGGAGAGGGTATATTCTTCATAACCCCAGTATCCCTTGATTTTGTGGTTCTAAAATTGCACGATTTAGCCCTCAAAGCTTGAGGGCATGCAAGTTCTCCAACAAACATTTGAACTCGAAAGACATGGATTAATTTTCTGCTATAAATTTTTATTAATGTATTAAGATTCTACTATTTAAAAAAGCATTAAATACTAATAAGCAAAGTCAGATTAAAAACATTATTATGTTTGTCACCTGAACGTATCATTCATTACCTTAAATTGGACAATGGACCAAACCTGCTTTCCCATTTATTTGAACTATTCTCAACTGGGGAAGGATGAGTTGCAGATTGAAGGTTGCTAGCTTCCCATTCAAGTGATGCTTAGTTCAGCTTCAGTTTCAACTAAGCACCACCATGACCCTTGTAACATGAACACAAATTCTCATTCCATGAAAGATAAGATTAATGTTTACACCTCTCGTTTGATATTTGTAAAAGAACGAAATTACATGCTAAAAAGGAGAAAAAAAATTATTTGCAGAATTCATATGTTTTGATGTTACTCCAGCACAGCAGAAATGAATTTCAAATATTGATAGTTCCTGTCACCTTATCATAATGCAACATCACTTACTGCTGCATAATTCTTCTGATCTTCATAGTCATCAACTTTCTCTGTCATTGAGGTCCGCATTCTTGCCTTGCTTGCTTCTTCGTCCCAATCAATCCTTATAATAAACAAAAGCAGCAAAACAAAGCAAGACATCGATCCCACCACAAAGCCGGTCAGCATTCCGGCAAGACCAAGATGGAGCTTGAAAGCTAAAATCACTCCCACTGGTAAGGCCAGCAAGTAGAACCCTGTTAAATTAGCATACATGCCAAGTTGTGGCCTGGCTGTTCCTCGGACAATTCCCCCACAGACTGACAAGGGAAAATTGAATACTTCAACTACAGCCATTATCAGTAACATCTTTCTGACATTTGTAATAAGTCCCCTGTCATGGCTAAACAAATGGCCCCAAATACCTCTGGCTGCTACCATTACTGAGGCACCTATGAAGCCTGAGAGGATGCCGAGGCCAAGAGAAATGTATGCGGATTGACAAGCACGGGCTGCCTGGTTTGCTCCAAGTTCGTTTGAGATCCGGACGGATGCACATGTAGAAAGAGAAATCATCACTGAATAAAGCAAGTAATCGAAGTTTATGACAATGGCCAAGACCCCTAGTGCTTGTTTAGCATTCGGAAGGTGACCGCTTAGCAGGAATAGAATCTCGTAGCACCACCACTCAAGGCAGGTGGTGAGGCAACATGGTCCACAGAGTTTCAGCAACTTCATCCAATCATGAACTCCTTGCTCCCACCAGCCTCCTTCCTTCCAGTTCCCTTCTTTTCGAAATTCGGCTATCAATACATACACGGCAAGTAGAAGGACAACTAGAAGATCACTCATCCAGACTGCCATAGCTACTCCTTCCAGGCCCCTGGCTCTTGAAAGCAATATGTTGATCGGCACGTGTAAAGCTAGTCCAACAGCAGAGCTCAGCATAATGGGAACCGTTATGCTTTGGCTGCTCAAGTAGGCTTTAAGAGGGCATAAGAAAGCAAAAATCAATAAATCAGGGAGGAGATATAACAGGTATTTCTTAGCCACCATCGAAATGTCTTCTTGTTGACCTAAATGAATGAGGATCTTGTCTACGTTGAGCCACAAGAAAGCAATGGGCAATGCTGCTATTAGTAATACAATGATTGCCATGACAAGGGTCTTGTGAAGAAGCTTTAAGTTCTTAGCTCCAACAGCCTGACCACATATAGGTTCCATAGCAGCGCTGAGCCCATTCAAGACTGAGAAACCTGTGACATTAGAAACCGTGGCAGCAAGAATTCCCCCGGCCAATGAAAGCTCCCCAAGCCGACCAAGAAATGCAGTTGTGATGGTAATCCTTGCAAACCATGTGATGTACAATGCAACCAATGGAACTGTTATTCCTCGTTGCAGTTTTAGCTCCGCAAGAATCAGGTTTTTTGAGTTTGCAGGCCATTTCCCTGATCGAATCGGGGACAAAGAAGAATTTCGATCAGTTCCCTCTACTGTGTTTTCCTCTGGCTTTGATTCCATAGCCATAATGTGGGATGTAATTGGTGGTGGCGTTCTTTAATATTGTATTGTTTAATTTCAGAGATGTGAACTGATCACTCACTAGAGTGGAGAATGATGAATCATTTAGTGCATGGATTTCGTGAAGATGTTTGCTTGGCCAGGATAACACCAAAAAACATGGCTTTTTTCTTGCGGCCAAGTAAGAAAGATATGGATAGTGGATTTATAGTGCTTAATGATACCTGAATTGATTAGTTAAAGATGCAGACGTGAATGAAATTCTTGTTAGGGGAAATGGCAAAACCAGTCCCTAGTGTTTGCCCACTTCCCCTCTTCCACACACCGAAAGGTATTTCGATTCTGAGGGGAGCCTTCTTTTCACTAAATATTGTTCTTTTTAACATTCCGCTTTGGTATCTGATGTTAGAATCCCTGTGACATATGAATTTCCAACAAATTCTCCCATACCCTCGAGATAATTAATTTGATGTTCAAGTATATAGGATTAGGCATTTGGCTAGAAGAATGGAAATATAATAAAGTTCAAGAAGATGGTGTCAACCCAGAGAAAAAGGGAGAGAGGGCCAGAAACAAATTCAATGTTCTCTACTTTACTTTTTTTTTTTAATTTAGAAATTACATTTCATTGGCAATATTTGAGGGGCCAGATGAAAAAGTTTTAGAATATGACACTAGAAGAAAGGCATCCCAAAGTACCAAGGGGATTGTTTTCTCTTCTTAAAAGGAGAGAGCAAATAATGCTGTGGTCCAGTGATACTGTTGTCTTTCGGGTGCTCAAGGGATTGACAAACTAATTCCCCCTATCAAATATGTTTGATATCGTGACCAATTTCTTGATTCGTAGTTGAAGAAATGAGTTGGGAGAGAAATCCCTTAACCGTTAAAAGTAGATAAAAAAGTGAGTTTCTTGCAGGCATGCTTGGGACCGGGTAAGTCCCGTAAATGTACAAACAAGTATTTAAAAGCTAAACAAATTTGCTATTGTCCTTCATGCCTATCTTCTCATGCCATATATATTGAGACAAACATTTTTGTGTACCATGTACTTTTACATTTGAATTTTTATTTTGTTATTAATATTTTCTATTACTTCCACCCTACTTTGAAACCCATAAAAAATGAAAAAAAGGAAGGTTTTTGTTATCATGGACATGGGACTAAGCGTTTTCCCATACTTCTAATTTCACCTACTTTTCAAGGAAAAAGGGATGAGAGTCATGAATCCACCACCATTTATTTTTATTCTTATTTATTACTTTGTTGCATTCCACTTGTTTCCCATTCATAAAGCATGTAGTAAAGATAAATTTGTTTTAATTCACCACCAAACTGGCGATGGATGAAGAAGAAAAAAAAAAGAAGAAAAAATAATTTAAAATTTTCTTTAATATATTGAAATATATTATTTTTATTTTAAAATATTTGTCATTTTTAACGACTTGTTTTTTGTTTCAATTATGTGTCATTTATAAAATCAATTTCTAAAGAAAGTAATTTACATTTTTTATTTTAAAAACCCCTCTATAAATATTAGAACTTTTTAATTTATATAATTTGTATATTGACAAAAATATTTTAAAATAGAAGGAATTATAATCACAATTATACTTATAAAGTTTTCTTGTTATGTTACATTTCTTTTTTTATACTCGCAATGACTTTAAAAAAAAATAGGAATAGGATAAAATCAAGCATCATCTAGAAAGTAGAAACTAGGTATAGATTTAGATGATATTACTACAAGGAGAATATATGGTAAACATTCTTGCATATAATAAAGACAATAAATAGGATGAAGTAAGATATATATATATATATATATATATATATATATATATATATGACTTGTACCAGAAACACCAATTAGATTCCTTGTTCTGCTAAATCCAAGTACCGACTAGGAACTAAATTCAAAGAAAAGTAAGAATAATTTGAAGATACTTAAAGAAAATCCAATGCTATCATTACTTTAAATGGATGCTTTGTTTATTGAGACTATTAAGGATAAGAATGCACATTACAAGTAAGTATTATTGGTGCATTAAGAGATCACTTTTTACTAATATGATTTTTTTTAGAGCATTTAGAATTTAAATGTTATTGCACTTTTTTTTTTGAAAAAAAAATCTAAAGTAGAATAGTGTTTCTAAAATCCACCCAAAATTTTCATTTTTAAAGGACAAATTTATAACTAATTTCGTAGAAACCTACATGACTTTTATTAGTATATATATATATATATATATAAAAATTCTTTTCATTAGTGTGTATATATATATATAAATATCTCAAAGTATCTACATGCACACTAATTGTTATTCAACAAGACAAGTGAAAATAATCTTTTATGGGGAATTTTATCATCTAGGATGATCAGAAAAAGAAAATTCGTTCGTCGAGTCTGCAGAATGAGGTATACCCTTAAAGATAATAGAATAGACATTCCTCTTATCAATTATTGCATGCCCTTCCCCCTTTCCCCCACCTAAAGATGGATTTTCTTTTGCATGATTTTGCTATAGAGTCAAAAAGGGAGATTGGTAAGTGCAATAAAAAGGCACAACTCAAAAACCATCAGCATCTTTTTTTTTTATAAAAATAACAGATCAATGATCTTTTTATTAATACTTAATGTTTAACTTTGTGTATTCATCTCAAAATATATATTACTTCTCTTTTAAACGGATTTATCTATCACTATCTTAAATATTTAAGGTGAATTATGAATTAAACTATTTGATCAATTCTGTTACGAGGAAAAACAATGGAAGTTGGAAAGTTGGTGCTTAAGAAATACTACCAAGAACAAACAGATTCAAGAATTCAGATCAAAGAAGAGGGTTCTCCCTCTTCTTTTCTTTTTCGTGGTGGTTTTGAGGGTTTGCAAGTTATTTCCCCTTAGAACAAAGAAGGAAAAGAGGGGAGCCAAAGGACAGGTTTTGAAATAAAGAAAAGGGGATGATAATACCTGAGTGGACTAATTTGCATGATTGGATTTGAATATGATGTTGGAGATCCAAAATCCGAGCTTGAATGCTACTCCAATTATACATTATGTTCTTAGTGGAATCAGAGGTGGACCTCTGTATTCTGTCCTTGCCACAATTCTAGATATGTGATTGCCTGCTTGGTGTCGTTCAACTCTGAAACTCTCAGATGGAATCCAACTGAACCTTTCTTTTTAGTGCAAATCAACACGCAAATTGGAGTAACCATTGAAGTGACCTTCGAGGCTAATTCTCGGTTTCGAAATAATTGTTAATTAAAGTTTTTATATAAAATTATGAAAATTATTAAATTTTTTATTACAAGATAAAAGGATTACATTATCTCTTTTTAGAAGTTTAAAAAAAATTAATGTAGTGCTTTGGTAAAGTATTATAATAAATAGAATAAATATAAAAATAAAAATAAATAATAAACACATTCTTAAAACTTTGAAATAATAAACAAATTGTTTTCTTGAAGCGATAATTATTTCAAAACAAATGTAGTATTTATCACTTTTTAATAGAAACAATCTTTTAGAAACTTTTTTTTTTCCCTTGTATGTATTGGAAGTTGATGAATTTTTTTTTTCTGAAAAAAAAATGAAGTGGGAAGAAAATTAAATTTTGAAAAAAACAATCGTGGAACTAAATATATATATATATATATATATATATATAATATTTTATAAGTATATGATAGTTTGTGTAAATGATGAATCCTTTGGATTGAGTTGTTTTTTAAAATTATTTTTAAAATTTTTCAACCCTAAAACCAATATAAATGCATTTTAATAGAGGAAGATAATTGTCAAGTAATTAGTCACGGGGTGTTGTCAAGTAATTATCAAGTAATTGGAAGACGAATGGACTCTTTCTTCACCGTGTCAATGTCAGGTGGGAGTGGATTTACTCTTTCAGTTGGAATAGACCTAAGGAGAATATTTATAATGGTAGGTCTACTAGTAACATTTATCATGTGAATTTAATCTAAAATTTTTACTGAATAAATAATACTTCTTCAATCCTAAATTATCTGTATTATTTCTAATTTAGTTTTTATTTCAAATTATCTATTTCGTTAGGAAATTAAGATTTAAACATTCCAAATTTGCTCCTACTTAATAACTTTCTATTTTCTAAACATATTAAATAATTTCTTTCCCAACAAACTGATCTCATTTAAATAATAAGAGAGAGAAGCAATTTAGAGTACATCAAAATCGTAGAATTGAGAACTTCTTGGTAAATAGAGAGATAATAAATTAAATTTTAAAAGTAAAATGGAAGTAAATATTTAATTAATTAAAAAACCTATTTATTTTAATACTCGAGTAATCGATTAAATAGGACAGATAATTTAGGATGGATAGAGTATTTGTTATAAAAATAATAAGTGGCTGTTTATTTTTCTAAAACTATACATTTATCTTAAAGATAGATAAGACTGTTCGTTTTTTTAAAGTTATTAATAGATAAGATAAGATTATATTTATTAGATTCATTTATTATCCTTTTAAATGATGTATTTAAACATTCATAAATAGGGTCCTTATGTAAACGAACAATGTGAATTAATTTGAATATACGTAATTCTCTCATTTTTCTTTTCATATAGTTTCTTTGATTTTTATTTTTTATTTTTTATTTTTTTGCTTTTATTTGGAATTAAATTCACAATACGTTATCAGCACGAGACTCTACTAAAATTGTTCTACTGAAGGTTATAATCAAAACGACACTACTAAAGTTGATAATCAAGCTAACACCATCAAAGTTACTCTCTCGATCTGTACAATCAAAAAGTCTGATTTTTGAAATTTTCTTAAAAAAAGAAGAAATGTACTCTTTCTATTTGATTTTGTATTAACATGGCAAATCTCACTAAACTTGAGTTTGCAACTCTAGATATCATCGGAAAAAATTATTTATCTTGTACACTAGATGGTGAAATGCATTTAGTTGCAATAGATCTGGCAGATACCATTGTAGAAGAAAATCCATCATTATTATCAAATGATGCTAAAGTTATGATTTTTCTCCACCATCATCTTTATGAAGATTTAAAAGTGAAATATCTTAATGTAAAAAATCTACTTAGTTTCTGGAATAATTTGAAAGAAATGTTTTACTAGCAGAAAATGGTTGTCCTTTCAAAAGTACGGTATGACTGGGTGCATTTACGATTACAATAATTTAAATCTATCAGTAAGTATAATTTTGTGATGCTTAAAATTAAGTCACATTTAAAATTATATAGAGAAAATATTACTAATAAAAATATGTTGGAGAAAACTTTCTTTACTTTTTATGCCTTGAATGTGCTCTTGTAGTAGCAATATCGAGAAAAGAGATGTAACAAATATGCAGAATTGATATCTCATCTTCTCGTAACTGAGCAAAATAATGAGCTATTAATGAAAAATCATAAAACTATACCAATAAGTTCCACTCCATTCCCAAAAGTGAATGTTGTTAGACTGTTGGGGATATGCCCTAGAGTCAATTTGTACTTATACTATTGTCATTATGTTTTGTATAATAGTATGAGGCTTTCCTTTTCATGAATAGCGAGTTTTGTTTTGTTGGTCAACAAGTACGTGACTTGATAGTAAAACCCTACAATGAATACAATGACTATTCTAAAACTGTCACTGATCGATTATTATTATTAGAATAATAATAAATTAAGATTAGTATGTTTGTGACTTGATGGCTATGTTTTACTGGCCATAGATATTTGTGATATCGAGTCAAGACATAAATAAATGTTAGAGAACATTGTATTGGACATGACCCACTGTGAGAGTACTTCATGGAATATGTCATAAGTACTTTCTAGCCATAATAATATTGAAAGTCCTTCGACCTAAATTCATCATAGTTTCCTACTTGATAAATTCTATATTTTGACATTGTCTAAAGTTGTCTTTAACCAGATAATAAATTAGACTACTGTTGGATATAGAATAAATCAAGGAGAGGAATATGAATTGATTGTGAAGGAATTTGTCCCTCTCAATTATGGGAGAGATATCCATGGGCCCCTTAATAAGTTAGACTGTTAAAAATACATGGCCGTGCTCAAATATATCAATCTAAGATATTGATATCATTTGTTTGAACAGTCTACTATGAAATCAAGAAATAATTGATTAAGCTTAATAAAGATGACATGCTATGTGCCTTATGCTTAATCTGGATATCGTGTGACAAAAGGACTAAATATAAAATTATGATTTGGTTCAAAAAGATCACCGATCTTCATTTAACCTGGATAGTTATAATATTTTGCTAGAAACCGCTTATAGCTTGTGGGCCATTTAAATATGATTTAGGCACACTGCCAGTGTTAAATGAACCTATAGGGTCACACAATAAGCGAACTTGTTAGGTTATTTTTCCAGTGATCGGATTCGATGAATCTGGAAATATGTCTAAGTTAATCGTACTTAGAAAATTTATCAGATACAATGAATCTGGAAATATATCCACATTCGATGTATCTGAATGATGTCCAGATTATAAGAATCTAACTCGATAAATTAATTAGTTAAATTACCGAGATAATGGCAGAATCTTATTATATCAGTTTTAATTTAATTTGAATTTAAATTAGAATATGATAAGATATTATTAGGGTTGGACTCTAAGAGGTTCGGAGGTTTTTAAGAAAACCCTAGCCGTCTTTTCAATAGTCCAATTTTTCGGTTGAGAACATTCGTGCCATTCTCTACCGTAAGAAGAAAAAAACCTCTCAAACCCTAAGCGCTAGCACTCCCGTGCATCGAGTGAGTTCGCGGTGTGTATCCGATAGAGGACGTTCGCATACTGCAGCGTTTGGTGATTGTTCGGGTTGAACGTACAACAACGCAACCAGAATCGAAGGATTTCGATTACAGCAACCAGAGGTAATTCTTAAACCTTAGATCATCTTAATCGTTTACTTGGGCCCTCGGGAGGGATTCGTAGATGTTTTTCGCGTTTAGGAGTCCACGAATTCTAACAGTTAGACCTCATGATTTTGGCTTCAGAAGAGGTGACAATTGTGGTCGTAGTCGTGGCTGTGGATGTTGACATGGATGTGCACAGTTATAATAGAAATATTCATTATGATTACAAAAGTCAAAACAAAGGTACGAGAAATAATGATAACCACAATAAGTAGCCAAAAAAATGAAGAAGGAAATGGAAATGTTGTGGTTTCTACAAATTATGAAGATAAATATTATCACTTGGCATGAAAGGTCATTGCTCTTGTATCTGTCGTACGACAAAACACCTTATTGATCTTTATTAGGCTTTATTGAGAAAAAAGATAAAAATGCATAAATAAATTTTATTCTACAACATTCTCTTCATGATGATGATACCAACTATGAAGATGTTAATGCTAATGTAACTCATTTGGATATGGTTGATTTCTTTGAGTATCGAGAAGAAAAAATTAATTATTTGATTGGTAATAAAAGTGTTTAGAAGAATTAGAATTTTACTTTTAATATGCTTATTTTATGTTGTATATTTTTTCAACATTGTAATAGTAATTAGCATTTAAAATTTTTATTTTATTATTTAAATATTTAACTTTATAAATGTTTTGTTATGCCCAAATGGCTATTATTTCATTTATTGGATACAAAAGTGCATTGAAGATATATGCCTAATTGATAGTGGTACAATACACGTCATATTGAAAGATAAAAAATATTTCTCTTACCTAAAGATAGGAGAAATAAATGTTAATACTACAAGTGGTAGTGTAAAATTGATTGAAGCTCTGGAAGAACAAATATATTATTACATAGAAGAACAAATATTATTATTTATAAATCGTTATTTTCTTCACAATCTTGAAGAAATTTATTAGCTTTTAAATATATTCGTTAAAATGGATATCGCATTGAAACAATGAAAGAAAATGGGTTTGAGTATCTCTATATTACTCAAATAATTTCTAATAAGAAATCTTTATTAGAAAAGCTATTATCTCTTTCATCGGCCCTAATTGCATAAAAATCCATGCAATTGAAGTGCATCATTCCATAAATAATGCATGTTTTTTAGTGTTGAAAATATTATTAATAAGGGGCCACAATCAATCAAGTTTTAATTAAAATACTAACCACTAAAATTACAAATATGTGCAAGTATACCCAGCATATAGTAACTTAGGTTCCCACCTTACTTTACCCTAATCTTTATTATTTAACTAATAAAATAAAAAAAATAAAAATAAATAACCTACCTATACTAGAGAAAATCAAGTCACACAAAAAAAGTTACAACAATAATTAAGGAGTGAGAATAAGGGGAAAAGATATGTAATGAAGAAATATCTCAATTCTATAACAAGTGAAGAAAATTTCTTTCAATCAATTGATTCCCAATTCTAAATACCAATATGAGTTTCAAAAGCAAATTTCAATCATTTTTCAAGTTATGAAATTCTATTCTTAGATTAATCAAAGGATATATTTTACCTCCCTAATTAAAACTAAGAAGTATAAAGAACAACTCAATTAAACAAATAATATCTCTATATTCTAGGAAACACTAAAGTCTTCTAATGGAAGAAACAATACCCCTATATTTTAGGTGATATTAATTTTTCTTTGATTACCAAGTCTTTCTCTTAATCTCGTTTTACAAATTAATTAAGAGATAACAAGATAGTAAATTAATTAGTTTCGAATTAATTAATTCAACTCAATAAAGTCAAGTAATCAAATATTTAAAATATTTAGAATCGGAATTCTAAAGTCTAGAAATAATTCAATACAAAATCATAAAGTAAAAATATCCTCAACTACAATTAAAACAAATAAATCCAACTTTAACAAAATAGAATTACAAAGAAATATAGAAGGAAAACCCATAGACAAATGTAATCCTCTTCTCCTTTACAATCTTCTTGATAAAGTTCCTCTTCTTCTCCAAGATTTCCTTGATCCTTCTTATTCTTGGTGTTTCTCTAGGAAAAACTATGAAAACTAACTCTAATCTTATATGTATATACATTGTAAGGATTGTTTCTCATGTATTTATAGGAGTTTAAACTGTCAAAAAGTGTCTACAAGAGTTCTAATTTGTTCCCAAATCAATTCTTAAAAGAATCCTGATTGCAATTGTCAAAATCTGATTGAAAAAAGAAATCCACCGACATGTTTCTAGTAGAGAGCCTTCGTCAGTTCAGGTAGCATAGCTGATGTCGATTGCACTCTATTCCATCTCTGAAATTGCTCTATTTTCCTCTATTTCGTCCAGCGTTGAGCCCCTGCCGGCTCTACTTCTTAGGCCAATGCCAGTTCAATACTATTTTTTGCCGATTTTTGTACAATTTTCACTACCCTTCATCATATTTCTTCATCTCATCAATTCTACACAAAAGATAGTAAAATAGAGGGAATCAATAGTCATTTATGCATAAAATCATAATCAATATAGTACAAATGACCCTCAAAATATGTGTACATTTACTGATCATGTTACATTTATTGTTTGGCATGACCATTTGGATCATCCAGAAGCCATTATGATCCAAAGGATAATTGAAAGTACGCATGGTCATCCTTTGTGAAGTCAAAAGATTTGACATCAGATAAATTTTCATGTGTTGTATGTTCTCAAGGGAAATTGGTTATTAAATCGCTTCCAACAAAAATGAATTTTGATTCTCGAACATTTCTGGAAAGAATTCATGGTGATATATATGGATAAATTCATCTACTATGTGGGCAATTTATATACTTTATAATTTTAATTGATGTATCGATCCAATGGTCGCATGTTAGTTTATTATCAACTTACAACTTAGCGTTTGTGAGATGGCTTACCCAAATAACACTACAAGAAAGGTAGGATTTAGCAAGGGAAAAATGAGATAGGCACACCGATTGACTTTTCCTCACTAATCCTTAGCTGATTAGCGATGGATCAGCATTAACTAAAATCCCTTTCAAATTAGCAAGGGATCAAAAAATTATATTCTAATCCGTCGCAAATTTGATAGGGATTTGCAACAAAATTTTGATTTTTACTTAATATTCGTTGTAAAATTTTAGCTTTGGATTTGCGACTAAGCCTAAGCTAATCCCACGCTAATTTGCGAGGAAATAGCGACAAAATTCTTAAAATTTATAAATTGTAATAAAATTATAATCCATAGCTAATCGCTCACAATTTTGTGAGGGATTAAAATGCGAATAGATTCCGTCCCAATTCGTTGGCTGATTTGTGACGGATTGGAGTTTTATTGGCGAGGGATAATTATTATCCCTCACTAATCCGTCGCTGAAATTATCCGTCACAAATCCCTCGCTAATTACCAAGGGATTTGTGAGAGATTCCCCATTTTGTAGATTCTCAATTTTTTTTCTCACGATACTTTTGCGTGTGATAAATTTTTTTTTTGTAATATCCTTACAAATACTAAATTCTTTATGATTTGTTGAAGTGTAACTAATATATATGCATTCAATATATGTGTAATTACCATTGACAAGTTATGAAGTATAAATTATAATTAAATGATATGCATATATTATACATTTGTACAAATTCGTCATGTGTAATATATAATACATTGGTCACTTTACACACACACATATATATTTGATGCGTCATATGGTCAATGAATAATGCAAATATGAACATACACTTAATTACTATGCGAGTTACGTGTATAATCGAAGTTCTATATATTACGTTGTATTATATTTGATTTGGGTAATAAATACAATTTTAGAATTTTAGGATATGAAAGCATGTCAATACTTATTAAGCCTCTCATATTAATAAGTCTAACAGAATCGATGTTAATTAAACCTAAACAAACACCATGATGATTATTTAGAATTATTTATTGGCGAAATATTTCATGATCTTAATCCGTAGCTAAGGAGGAAGTAGCTAAGTATTGATAGAAATAAATATATTTTTCCAGCAGAGTATTGTAAAAATTGAGGAAAATGACAATCTGTCGCTAATCCGTCTCTGAATAGCGATAGATTAGCGAGGGATTCAAAATTTATAACTTAAAACCACGTGGACATTTTGAGTGGAATTTGAAATTTCAAAAAATCCCTCGCTAATCCCTTTCTAATACAATGCAATTAGCAAGGGATCAAAAAGGCATTAAAATCTCCGTTGAGATTGACCCTCACTATTCTATCACTGAATTATTCCTTTGCTAATCACATGCTATTTTGAGAGGGAATAGCGAGGGATTATATTTATTTTATTTTTTAGTTGCCGTTGCAAATTCCTCATTAATAGCGAGGGATTAGCGACGAATATTTTTCCTTGCAAATCCCAACGACTATAACATCCATGTTCTTCTCTTCCCTTTCGTTGTATTCTTTTCCCTTTTCTCCAACTCATCTGTCAAATCCCATTCCATCCCGTCGGCGACCTTCCCTTCTCCTTGCCTGAACTACCACCGAACCACCATCTGAGCGGAGCTACAATTCCCTTCCACCACTGATGACCTTCATCAACGCAATTAGGATTGCCGTCGCAATGTCTCGACCTCAACCGCTATCGCCAGAGCTTAGGCACCGGACCGGAATTGCTCGAGGTATGTTGAACTATTGCCACTCTATTTTGACTAGATTTTTTTTCTCAATCTAAATGAATTGATTACTTGGTAATGGTGTGGTGTTGCAGGATTGCTACAGTAAATGAATTTTAATTATTTTATGACTATTGCTACTGTACCTTAATATTTAATTGATGGGGCTATTGTATTATGATTGCTACTGTACCCTTATAAAATAGCCAAAAACCAACAGCCTACAAGAGTGAAAAATAAGATAAACAAAAAGGAAGGAAAAACAAGAGAAAATAGAGAAGTGAGAGAGAGAGTAATTCTGTGAGTTTGAGGGAGGAAGAAAAGGAAGAAAGCTTAGGTTGATGAAATATTGTGTTGTGACTTTTTTGTTTTCTGTTTGGGGAAAGAAAATAGTTAGTTTTTTAAGTTACTGGTTAAAAGTTAGTTTTCTCATTTGAACTTGGGCCAAAGCCATAGGAAAGAAAATGGTAGAGAAAATGTTATGATTGAAGAGCCAAAGGTAAATGTATAGACTTTTCTTAAAAAATTTCATTTTTTTTCTAAAGTGAAGAACCATTTTCTGAAAATTTGGGGCCCCCCCCCCCCATTCTGAAATGTGTATCAATCTGTCCCAGCTTTATATAAAGCATTTGAATTTCTTTCCTGATATATCCCAACATATGAAATGTTTCAATAGAACTTGGTGATTTTCTGCTGGTGCTTCTTTTCTTTTGGCATGCTTTGTGTGTATATTTAATTTTGGCTTTTAACATTTGTATAGTATATTATATAGCGTCGGTGAATTTGAAGTCAATGTGAACTCAAGAGATTTTGGTTGTTCCTAGCTTATATGCTGATAATTTACGTGTGTCATTTGATCTTTTAGCTTGAGAGTATATATTAGGTTCTCCTAATCTTTTAGCTTTAAGTGTAATCCTCAACTTCTGAAAATTTATTTGGAGCTTTGGCAATCATGGAACCATACTTATGATTTGGGAAGTATTGCTTTTCTTTCTCCTTTATCTTCATGATCTTTTTTTGTTGAACTTAATGTCTTATTTTCATCCATTGAGGACAATATAAAGTTTAAGTATAGGGATAAAAAAATCAATATACTTTTTCCTTTCCAAGTCTTTGTGTGATTTTTGGGCAAAATATTAACAAAATTTTTAAGCTTTGTGATGAAAATTAGTGGAGCTTTGCCCTTTCTTTTTACTCAGAAAGATAATTTGATATGTATTTGGTTAAGTTGGTATAAAATTGGATATAAGGTTAGATATAGATTAAATTTTAAGAGCTTAGTTTAACTTTGTTTATGTTTTAATAGATGTGTGATGCTTTTGACCTTGAGAAATTTATATTAGTAATGTAATGATGTACAAGTATGGAATGTTTGCTATATTTGGTTAAGGATTGTCTAAATTAGTCCTAATTTTGAGTTTAAGTAAATAGGATGAGGTAGGATGTAGCACAAAATGCACCTACCAAAAGAGAAAAAAATTGCGATGAAAAAGAAAGAAATGAATGAAAAGATGTGAGAAACGAAAAAAATTATGTTTGCATTCTTAATTTTTTCTTAAAAGAATGATGAGTGGGAAAAAGTGCAGTTGAGACGGAGCATAAAATGCACTCAACTGGAATGAGTGAATAAATTCTAATTTGCTACCCAAATTGTATTAGTTTAGACAAATAATGAATTTGAATTAGTTTGATAGTCCTAACTAATACTATGATTTGTATTATTTATATATTTTGATCAAAGAAAAGAGGTGAACACATTGAATGAACATGAACTTATTTAAGCTAACTATAATGGCCTAAACTATATTTGAACTAATATTTGAGTTTTTCTAAAGTCTTCTTGATTGAATAATTATTGAATTAATTTTCATTGTGAATGGAAAGGATATGATCTCTACCATGTTCACATTCTTGATGCTTTCTTAATAAAATTCCTTTTGAAAAACTATTTTGCCTGAGGACATGCAAAAGTTATTTTCATGTTGGATGTCTTTTACACATATACATACAATTTTTTGTATTCATGAAATGATTCTTCATATGTAAGATTTCTGGTGAAAATATAGAATGTAATCGTTGACAGCAAATATTTTTAACTAATTAGATTACCATCTTATCAACCATACTAAAAACATGTTCTTAGTAGTATGATTATGTCGTATGATTATAGTAACCTATTTATGTAATCTATTTTATGTTACACTTATAATTTGTTCTATAGTAACCTTATGTTATTATTACGCAGAGGTTAGACATACAGTTCTTCATTTTACCCCTAAGGTAAGAAAATTGTCACACCCCGAAGCCGAAAATGACATGGTAACACCCCAAAAAGAAAATGTCGAACCCTTATATACCATAAATAACCAAAACAGAACATTTTAGAAATATTTAAAGAACATCTTTACATCATTTTTAAATCCAAAACAAAACATACATAAAATTGAACGAAAATGAAAAATAACTAATCACTCTAGGTCCTCTTCAAACCATTCTTCCAACTCATCCTCATCTAACTGAAAACCTACAAAATGTTAAATAAATGGTGAACTCACTAGCTCAGTAAGAAAATCTGGCTTACCCGGGATTAAGCATACTACATATACATATACATTTACAAAACATTTAATTAAAAGAGTTTAGGCATTTAGGGTACAACAAAACTCGTGGGGTCTTAAAATATCTTCCTGATGGGTTGGTCGCATCATGTGAAGATTCTGGAGTATCACTCAAAGAAAGAAGAAGGAGGAAAAGAGGAATAATGAATCTCTTAACCTTACTTATTACTGAACCAAAAGAGATATATCTAGCACATAAATATCGAATTGGTGTGGTTTATTCAGTGAAAATAATGGTGATCGAAATAAGCGAGAAAACTATCACTTCAACAGAGGAAAACCGACACTGAAGTCAAAACAGAGTGTACCTGGCGTCGGGTTGGAGAAGCCCAGCTAACTAGTGTGAGCCCGGCGCCAGGTGTGCTCTAAAATGCGCAGACGCGATTTTTAGAACACTTAGAATCCAACCTGTAACTTTTCAGACCAAAAACACCATTTTAACTACGCACTTTAACAATGAAAAATGCCGTTTTGTGCACCAAAAACCATTTATACATACTTAAACATACTTAAACAAAGCTTAATTTATGAAGATGATTCATAATTGGGGATTTGATTTGGCTTAACTGATCAGTCTTTCAATTATTATATCTCATTGAAAAAATTGTCTTAACTTATCCTAGGTATTGTATCCCCTTAATAGGGCCTTATAGCTTATAAAGTTGGGAAATTCCCTACCAAAACGAAACCCACAAGCATTCACATCACATGAATTAGAAAATCAGCACATATGCATAAAACTTAGCTTAGACTCATAACTTTCAATTAACATAACCATTGGTACAGAAATAACAATTAACATATCATGCTCAATACAATTTTCATATAATCAAAATATCATTTTCATAAAGAAATCAAGAGATATCATTGATTTTGAAGAAAATAGTAACCAGAACCAAATACAGGAAAACTCAATTTCTTTACCTACTGAATTCAACCTCTTGAAACCTCCAAAAGCTTCCACTCAAGCCTCCAAACACTTATTCACCTTCAATTAAAACTCAAACAACATAATTAATCCTCTAATCAATTTTTTTCAATTTAGAACCCTAACACTCTAACTTCTATTTTAGAACAATTTATCATAATCCTATATTATAAACACCATAAAACACAAGAGGAAAGCTAACTTACCAAAAGTTGATGTCAAAGGCTCAAGTTCCTTATCAGATTCTCCCTTCTCTTCACTCTTCTCCTCTTCTAGAATAACTTCAGAAACAACGTAATCGTTCAGAATATGCTTGAGCCTATAATGAAGAAATTAATAAAAGTTTCCTAACTAAATAATTGCACTTAGCCCCTCAACTTATAATACTTAAGTGTTTTAACTTTATGGATCAAAACCCACTAATTAAAATAAAAATCACAGCCCAATAAGCTTATGAAAGAAGAGAAGTCAGTGGGCTCACAAAACTGTCCAATTTCATCTTTAGAATCCCGTGAGTAATAGGTGATCATTCTCTACGGGTAATGGGTGATTATCCTCATAGTTAGTGTTGTTGATTAATTATTATGAGATTATTTATATTTTGTGTGTTTTTTATAATGAATATTGGGTGAATTAAGGTGACTTTGTGCTTGAAAAACATTAAATTTATAAAGAAAACTCTGTTAATTTTTTTTTTAAAAAAAATTGAGGTGGCTTAATGCCAAGAAATTATTATTATTTCTTACCAAGTATATTTTCATATGTTCTATTTTAGCACATGACCAACACTTAATCCACATCATCCTTCATCTTAATATCTCAAAATTTCCTTGATTTCAATCATGAAGAAATCAGAAATTCCATTTTTACAAAACAACAAAAACAGCAGCCATGAATGAACATAATACTTTTTCATTTTTCTTCACAAATACTACTTCTCTTCTTCATTTTTCTCTTATATTCTTTTCTTCTATGATTACAGCCATAATCAACCTTCCATAATTCCTTCAAAACACCATCATACAACACAAAAATTCACAACAAAGCCGTCCCCAAAGTTACCGCCATGTAGTCTTAGCAAACGTTCTCCGCTTTAGTTGCCTCTTAATCTTTAGAGCCGCATGAACCTCACATTGTCATATCTGCAACCTAACATTGCACAGTTATTATCATAGCTTGTATGTCCTCATGCAAAACCTTAGCATCAACTGGATCCCCTTGAGGTTTACTACGTCTACTTAGATTTGGCTAAGAAATTTATTGTTCATGTGCCATGCTGGTTCAATATTAATTGACTTAAACATGTAAAAAATAGATCAACTCTACTCTCTTGTTTACTCTCTATTTGACTCTTTCGATAATAATCTCACCTTCTTACCTTTTTCCCACACTCAAATTCCTCATGATTCAATCTCAAATCCTCTCAAATAGCTAAGGGTCTAGTCCAACTAGTTAGTTGTCCCAAATCCTAATGATCCTCTAATTATGGGTCATAGAGGAATTTCAATAAACACTTGTTGGGCACCTAAATATAAGAAAGTTCCAAGCAAGGATTTTCAAAAAAGGAAGACCCAACAATGCAAGAACAAGAAGAAGTAGCATAAAAAGGCAAATTGCACCATATAGTCAAATGGTGCATTAAATGATGTTACTTTCATAATTCAATTCCGTATACATTCAATTCCCATCCCACAAATACTTACCTTCCCGATGGTACTTTCATTATTAAATATTTCTCCCGAAGTTAGTGTTGTTAATTAATTGTTATGAGATTATTTATGTTTTGTGTGTTTTTTACAATGAATGTTGGATGAATTAGGGTGGCTTTATTCATAGAAAACGTTCAATTTATAAAAGAAACTTTGTCAAATTTTTTATTAAAAATTTAGAATACACAACTTTAAACCTTTTTTATAGTTAGGCTTCAATGGGAAACTCAATATAGGTACTTGATAGTTGATAGTATTTCTACGGTATCATTATTCAATCCTTCTTCCATAATTCATAATGAATATATTAGGGTCCTTGACCTCCACAATCACCAAAGTTCTTCATTCAAATTATACAAGTGCTAATAAGCTACATAGTTATGAACTAAATGTAGATGGATGATCGTAGTTGGATATACAGAAGACACATACAAGGGATTAAAGGAATTACATCCAAGTTTGAACAAGGGGTCAAGCGATTCATTACATATTGTTTGTTAATTGGTCCAGCCTCAGTTATAAGGTGTCCATATGGAAGGTGTAAAAACAAAGCGTATATGTCTCCTAATGAAGTGGAGTTGCACCTGTACAAATTTGGCTTTGCTACAAATTACCGAAGATGGACTAGTCATAGTGAGGGTATTAATCCGTCACCGTCTGAATTTGCTATAAGTACAACTTCAGTCGAGTCAGACTCTGATAATCGATTTTGAGATATGGTGATTAATGTAGTGGGACATCACTTTTCAATTGAACTTTTATCATCCGAGATTGTTAAGGAACCACCTAACCCGGAAGCTCAGAAATTTTATGACATGCTGAGAGTTTCAGAAACTCCTATATGGGATGGATGCAAGAATCACAGTATGTTAAAAGTTGTTTCTCGACTTCTGAATATTAAATTCGAAAACAACGTATTGGAGAAATTCTTTAATCAGGTGATACAATTGATAAAGGATGTATTATCAAGTAGTAATAAGCTTCCAAATGACTTTTATCAAATAAAGAAGTTAGTATTCGGTCTAGGGCTACATGTTCAAAAGATAAATGTCTGTCCAAATAGATGCATGCTCTATCAGAAGTGATAGGAGGGACTGCCAATTCTATGGTCATGGCAGATATATGGCGAAGAAGAAAGTTGCAAAGGACAAACAATAGAAAGACATCCCTTTAAAAAAGATGTATTACTTTCCATTAACACCCAGATTGCAGAAACTATTTGCATTCTCCACAACAGCGGAGCGCATGAGATGGCATGCGGAGAGTCGACCGGAAGAGGACGTTATAAGCCATTTACGTGATGGTGAAACTTGGACACTTCGACTATAGTCATCCTGAATTTGTAACTAATGTTCGAAATGTGCGTCTTGAGTTATGCACAGATGGATTCACCATTTGAAATGTCGGGGAAACAGTACTCTTGTTGGCCTGTTATTGTTATCCCATATAATTTACCTCATTCGATGTGCATGAGGGATCCATTTATATTTTTTACAGCCATTTTCCCGAGACCTAGGAATCCAAAGCATAAAATCAATGTCTATCTACAGCATTTGGTAGATGAATTAAGGATGATGTGGTTTAGTGGAGTTTCGATATACGATATTTCAAAGAAATAGAACTTTTATCTGTGAGCAGTACTTCTTTAGATAATAAACGACTTCCCGACATATGAGATGCTAAGTAATTGGAGTACAGCCGGCAGATTAGCATGTCTGTATTGCATGAAGCAGATAAAATCATTTCACTTGGAAAATTGACGTAAACAGTCTTGGTTTGACTGCCACTGACGCTTCTTGCCTTTAGATCATCCATACAAAAGAGACGTTAGGTCTTTTAGAAAGGATAAAGGTCATGAGACAACACACCCTGTACAACGTGCTTCTGGAGATGGTATGTGGGATAGAGTGTGCCATTTACCAAAAATAACCGAGACAGTTGTAGAGCTTTGTAGGGATGATGGCAGAAGCATCTACCATAATTGGGCCAAAAGGAGTATCTTTTGGGATTTACCATATTGGAGAATACTTTTAATTCGTCATAACATAAATGTGAAGCACAATAAAAAAAATGTGTTCGATAATATCTTTAACACAGTCGTGAATGTAAATGAAAAAATAAAGGACAATGTAAAGGTGAGATATGATCTAGAGGTATATTGTGATAAGCATGAATTATATGTGACTGGATTGGGTGATGGGAAGGCATCAATGCCAAAGGCTAAATACTCTCTTACACCCAAACAAAATAAACTTCTACTTGAGTGGGTTAGAGATCTGCGACCTCCATATGTATATGCTTCGAATTTAAGCAGGTGTGTTGATCTGAATGAACTCAAAATGTCGGGTATGAAAAGTCGTGACGGCCATTTGTGTTGGGATATGCCCTAGAGTCAATTTGTACTTATACTATTGTCATTATGTTTTGTATAATAATATGAGGCTTTCCTTTCCATGAATAGTGAGTTTTGTTTTGTTGGTCATCAAGTACGTGACTTGATAGTAAAACCCTACAATGAATACAATGACTATTCTAAAACTGTCCCTGATCGATTATTATTATTGGAATAATAATAAATTAAGATTAGTATGTTTGTGACTTGATGGCTATGTTTTACTGGTCATAGATATTTGTGATATCGAGTCAAGACATAAATAAATGTTAGAGAATATTGTATTGGACATGACCCACTGTGAGAGTACTTCATGGAATATGTCATAAGTACTTTCTAGCCATAATAATATTGAAAGTCCTTCGACCTAAATTCATCATAGGTTCCTACTTGATAAATTCTATATTTTGACATTGTCTAAAGTTGTCTTTAATCAGATAATAAATTAGACTACTGTTGGATATAGAATAAATCAATGAGGGGAATATGAATTGATTGTGAAGAAATTTGTCCCTCTCAATTATGGGAGAGATATCCATGGGCCCCTTGATAAGTTAGACTGTTAAAAATGCATGGCCGTACTCAAATATATCAATCTAAGATATTGATATCATTTGTTTGAACAGTCTACTATGAATTCAAGAAATAATTGATTAAGCTTAATAATGATGACATGCTCCGTGCCTTATGCTTAATCTGGATATCGTGTGACAAAAGGACTAAATATAAAATTATGGTTTGGTTCAAAGAGATCACCGATCTTCATTTAACCTGGATAGTTATAATGTTTTGCTAGAAACCGCTTATAACTTGTGGGCCATTTAAATATGATTTAGGCACACTGCCAGTGTTAAATGAACCTATAGGGTCACACAATAAGCGAACTTGTTAGGTTATTTTTCTGGTGACCAGATTCGATGAATTTGGAAATATGTCTAAGTTAATCGTACTTAGAAAATTTACCAGATACAATGAATACGGAAATATGTCCACATTCGATGTATCCGGATGATGTCCAGATTATAAGAATACGACTCGGTAAATTAATTAGTTAAATTATCGAGATAATGGCAGAATCTTATCATATCAGTTTTAATTTAATTTGAATTTAAATTAGAATATGATAAGATATTATTAGGGTTGGACTCTAAGAGGTTCGGGGGTTTTTAAGAAAACCCTAGCCGTCTTTTCAATAGTCCAATTTTTCGGTTGAGAACATTCGTGCCATTCTCTACCAGAAGAGAAAAAAAAACCTCTCAAACCCTAGGCGCTAGCACTCCCCGGGTATCGAGTGAGTTCGCGGTGTGTATCCGATAGAGGACGTTCGCATACTGCAGCGTCTGGTGATTGTTCGGGTTGAACGTACAACCGGCGCAATCAGAATCGAAGGATTTCGATTACGACAACCGAGAGGTAATTCTTAAACCTTAGATCTTCTTAATCGTTTACTTGGGTCCTCGGGAGGGATTCGTGGATGTTTTTCGCGTTTAGGAGTCCACGAATTCTAACAGTGGTATCAGAGCAACTTGCTAAACGATTAGGTTGATTCATCTGTGTTAATCGTATTGTTGAATACATGTATGATATGTATATGTGAATTTAAACGGTATGTATCAGCATGTTCGCATGATTATGATTTTAGAATACTTAGCATGCAGACTGCCTGAATTAGGTTTAATATGTGCGTCTTAGTTGCCTGATCAGACCAGATTAGTTGCAGATTGTCTGTAAATTGGGCTGTTTTAATATGATATGGTATCGTAAGCATGCTATCCGTCGTTCTATATTTGCGAATTGTTTGTATTAATCGGCCATGATAATATGTTATCTGTATAAATATGATTAAAAGAACGCATATTGTATGTAATATGAATTTTCACGACGATGGTTACTAAGGGGTCCGAACGTTAATTTGATTAACATTCGAAAATCGAAAGGCAAAATCTCATTTAATGAGAGAAGAAAAAATCATTATTCTTTCTGGGGGTGCTGCCCCCGGAGACCCCCGCAAGGGACGTTGCCCTCTTGACCCCGCCCGCTGACCGGCCAGCAGGACCTCCGCCAGGGGCGGAACCCCAACTAACTGTTCGTTGTGTGTTATTCATTAGTGTTTTTTATTGTAGTTGTGGATTATTTTGAATAGTGCATAACATGGCCCGTTTTATCCCAATGTGATTGGCTGGTTACATTATGGTTGTTTTAAGTTGTAATTTTTTAAATACGGCCTGCGTGTCGTTTTTCATTGTTGTAAAATTGTATTGCTTTCCTAGAATAGGAATTATTTTAATTTTACTATCCAATGTAAAAGAAGACAGCAGCCAACATTTACAACCAAGGAGGAGTATGCTCAAGGTATTAGAGAATGCTTAAGGAGTTCATATACCTAGATTGACCATCTTGATCTTCATTTTGCTCGTGATGATCAACATAGGTTATGGGTCATGTTATGTCACTTTTATTTATGTCTTGCATGCATATTTGATATGTTTATTTCCTGCTTACTACAATCAAATTTTTTTGAAAAAAAAAAGGAAAAAAATTTAAGTGTTAAATGCCTTCCAAAATTAAACACTTGTTATTACTTGGATCATCATATGGTCATTCCTACCAAAGCTTACTTATGATTAAAATAAAATATTTATAAAACCCACTACGAAACATCAAAATGATGAAGTTTCAAAAAGTTTAAATGCTTTTAGTGGGAGTTTTTCGTTAAAGTCTCAAAAATTAATTACTTTGCATATTTTTGTATGTAGATAATGGCAACAAACAGTTGGAATAATTCATTGCGATCTGTGCTTGAGAAAGACAAGCTTAGTGGGACTAACTTTCTTGATTGGGCACGAAACTTATGATTGTTCTTAAGCAAGAAAAAAGGCTCTATATTTTTGAAAATCCTATTCCCCCTGCTCCAGCAAATAATGCCTCAAAAGCTGAAAAAGATGCTTATAGTAAGCACAAAGATGACTCCAACGATGTTACTTGCCTCATGCTAGCAACCATGAACTCTGAACTTCAAAACAGTTTGAAGAAGTAGAGGCATATGATATGATTGTGCATCTCAAGGAAATGTTCCAAGAGCAAGTACGACAAGAGAAATTTGAAACTCACAAGGCGTTAAATGCATGTAAGATGGTTTCTGACACCTCGGTAAGTGCTCATGTCTTTAAAATGAAGGCCTATCTAGATCATCTTGATAAGCTTGGTGTTCCTGTTAATCATGACATGGCCACGGATTTGATCTTGGGCTCTTTACTTGCTGAGTATGACTAGTTTGTCATGAATTTTAACATGCATAATATGGAGAAATCCATTACTGAATTGCATAGGATGCTAAAACAAGTTGAACTGAACATTAAGAAGAATACTCCTAGTGTTCTAATGGTTCAAAAAGGAAAAGGCAAAAAGAACAACCAAAAGGGCAAGGTCATGGCTAGTAAGGGTAAGGATAAGGCAAAGTCCAAGTTCAAGCCCAAACCTAAGGTCAAGACACCAAATAAGGGAGCTTGCCACCATTGTGGAGAACAAGGACATTGGTTAAGAAATTGCAAGCTCTATTTGGAAGCAAAGAAAAAGAAGGACAGTGAGACTGCCGCTTCAGGCATTTATGTTATTGAAATTAATTTATCTACTTCTGATTCATGGGTATTGGATACCGGTTGTGGATCTCACATTTGTGTAAATGTGCAGGGTCTAAAAAGGAGTAGAGCCTTGGCAAAAGGCGAGGTGGACCTATGAGTTGCGAATGGAGCAACAGTTGCTGCAGTAGCTGTAGGAACTTTTGAATTAATTTTGCCCAGTGGGCTTGTTTTAAAACTGAACAATTGTTTTTATGTTCCTGCTATGAGTAGGAATATTATTTCAGTTTCTTGTTTAGATTTAAAAGGTTTTGAATTTGTTATTAGGAATAACATTTGCTCCATTAATAAAAACGGCATTTTTTATGGAGATGCTTCATTATCGAATGGGCTCTATATTCTAAATCTTCGTGGATCTTCAAACATGTCTATCTATAATATAAATACTAAGAGATTGAAATCCAATGATTTAAATTAGACTTACTTCTGACATTGTCGTTTGTGCCATATAAATGAGAAACGCATAACAAAGCTTCATAATGATGGGCTTCTAAAATCGTTTGATTTAGAATCTTACAAAACATGTGATTCTTGTTTATTAGGCAAAATGACTAAAGCGCCTTTCAAGAGACAAAATGAAAGGGCAACTGATTTATTGGGCCTAATACATACCGATGTATGTGGACCAATGAATTCACATGCTAGAAGAGGATTTCAAGATTTCATTATATTTACAGATGATTTCAAGCAGATATGGCTACTCGTATCCGATGAAACACAAATCTGAATCGTTCCGTAAATTCAAAGAATTTCAAAATGAAGTACAAAATCAACTTGGCAAAAGTATCAAAACACTTCGATCGGATCGAGGTGGTGAATACTTAAGTCACGAGTTTGACGAGCATCTTAAAAATTATGGAATTATTTCCTAATTAACTCCACCAGGAACACCTCAATGGAATGGTGTATCTGAACGGAGAAATCGAATTTTATTGGATATGGTTCGATCAATGATGAGTCAAACTGATCTTCCAATCTCCTTTTATGGTTATGCCCTGGAGACTGCTGCATTTATACTAAATCGAGTTCCATCTAAATCGGTTCAGAAAACGCCATATGAGATATGGACTGGGAGACAACCTAGTTTGTTATTTCTAAAGATTTGGGGTTGTGAAGTTTATGTAAAGCGTTTATTATCTGATAAACTTGCACCTAAATCGGATAAATGCATATTTGTGGGGTATCCTAAAGAAACTAAAGGATATCAATTTTATCTCCCAAAAGAAAATAGAGTAATTGTTGCTCGAAATGGATTCTTTCTTGAAAAGGAATTTATTTCCAAAAAAATTAGTGGTAGTAAAATACATCTTGATGAGATTCAACGACCACAATTAGTGCCTGAACCTTATCAAAATGAGATTCAAGAGCCACAATTAATGCCTGAACCAAATAATGAATCTCGATTAGATGGCTCACAAGTCCAAGATGAGCCTACATCTATAGAACAAGGACCTCGAAGATCTGATAGGGTTCGTCAACAACCTGAGAGATATGGATTTCTCATCACCGACGATCACAATGTGGAGCTTATGGTTAATGATGAGCCCACTTCCTATCAAGAAGCCATTAAGAGTTCTCGACTCTGGAAAATGGTTAGAGGCTATGAAGTCCGAGATGCAATCCATGTATGATAATCAAGTTTGGACTTTGGTTAACCCACCTAAAGGTTCAAAAACCATTGGGTGTAAGTGGGTTTTCAAAAAGAAAACAGACATGGAGGGAAATGCGCATACTTACAAAGCACGACCGGTAGCAAAAGGTTATAGACAAACTCATGGTATAGACTATGATGAAACCTTTTCACCAGCTTGTAATGCTTAAATCTATCGTAATTCTTCTTGCCATAGCAAGCATATTATGACTATGAAATTTGGCAAATGGATGTCAAAACCGCGTTTCTTAATGGAAACTTACTCGAAGATGTGTACATGACACAACCTCGAGGGTTTTGATGATCCTTTGAATTCTAATAAAATGTGCAAGCTTCAAAGATCCATTTATGGATTGAAGCAAGCATCTCGAAGTTGGAATCTTCATTTTGATGAAGCAATTAAAGAATTTAACTTTATCAAAAATGAAGATGAGCCTTGTGTCTATAAGAAAACAAGTGGGAATGCAATAGTCTTTTTGGTACTTTATGTTGATGATATCTTACTCATTGGAAACGACATCCCAACTCTACAAAGTGTAAAGACATGGTTGGGAAATTGTTTCTCAATGAAAGACTTAGGTGAAGCTGCCTATATTCTAGGTATAAGGATCTATAGAGATAGATCTAGAAAGCTAATTGGACTAAGTCAAAGTGCATACGTTGACAAGGTACTGAAAAGGTTCAAGTATGCAAGACTCTAAGAGAGGATTCTTGCCAATGTCACATGGCATTAAGCTCAAGAAAACTCAAAGTCCTTCTACGAAGGATGAAGAAGAGCGCATGAACAAGATACCATACGCTTCCGCTATAGGGTCTATCATGTATGCCATGTTATGTACTCGACCCGATGTATCATATGCATTGAGCATGACGAGCAGTGTTCCAGTCAAATCTCGGAGAGGCACACTCGGATCGTTGTCAAGAACATACTCGAAGTACTTAAGAAGAACTAAAGATATGTTCTTAGTTTATGGAGGACAAGAAGGCGAGCTAGTTGTAAATGGTTACACCGATGCTAGTTTTCAATCCGACATAGATGATTATAGATCGCAATCAGTGTTTTCTATTTTGTTTGAATGGAGGTGTCGTAAGCTGGAAAAGTTCAAAGCAAGACATCGTGGTCGATTCTACTACGTAAGTTGAGTATGTAGTCTGCTCAACTGCAGCCTAAAGAAGTAGTTTGGATTAAAAAGTTCATTACAGTAACTAGATGTAGTTCCTAGTATTGTGAACCCAAGTGGATCTCTATTGTGACAACAATGGAGCCATTGAACAAGTTAAGGAACTAAGATCACATCAGCGATCCAAACATATACTTAGACGTTTTCATCTCATTCGAGAAATTGTTGATAGAGGAGATGTCAAAGTATGTAAGGTATCAACTGATGACAATGTTGCAGATCCACTGACAAAGCCTCTCCCATCGTCTAAACATGATAGTCATACCAGATCAATGGGATTACGGCTTATGCCAAATTGGTCTTAGTGCAAGTGGGAGACTGTTGGGGATATGCCCTAGAGTCAATTTGTACTTATACTATTGTCATTATGTTTTATATAATAATATGAGGCTTTCCTTTTCATGAATAGTGAGTTTTATTTTGTGGTCATCAAGTACGTGACTTGATAGTAAAACCCTACAATGAATACAATGACTATTCTAAAACTGTCCCTGATCGATTATTATTATTGGAATAATAATAAATTAAGATTAGTATGTTTGTGACTTGATGGCTATGTTTTACTGGCCATGGATATTTGTGATATCGAGTCAAGACATAAATAAATGTTAGAGAACATTGTATTGGACATGACCCACTGTGAGAGTACTTCATGGAATATGTCATAAGTACTTTCTAGCCATAATAATATTGAAAGTCCTTCGACCTAAATTCATCATAGTTTCCTACTTGATAAATTCTATATTTTGACATTGTCTAAAGTTGTCTTTAACCAGATAATAAATTAGACTACTGTTGGATATAGAATAAATCAAGGAGAGGAATATGAATTGATTGTGAAGGAATTTGTCCCTCTCAATTATGGGAGAGATATCCATGGGCCCCTTAATAAGTTAGACTGTTAAAAATGCATGGCCGTGCTCAAATATATCAATCTAAGATATTGATATCATTTGTTTGAACAGTCTACTATGAAATCAAGAAATAATTGATTAAGCTTAATAAGGATGACATGCTCTGTGCCTTATGCTTAATCTGGATATCGTGTGACAAAAGGACTAAATATAAAATTATAATTTGGTTCAAAGAGATCACCGATCTTCATTTAACCTGGATAGTTATAATATTTTGCTAGAAACCGCTTATAGCTTGTGGGCCATTTAAATATGATTTAGGCACACTGCCAGTGTTAAATGAACATATAGGGTCACACAATAAGCGAACTTGTTAGGTTATTTTTCTGGTGACCAGATTCAATGAATCTGGAAATATGTCTAAGTTAATCGTACTTAGAAAATTTACCAGATACAATGAATCTGGAAATATATCCACATTCGATGTATCTGAATGATGTCCAGATTATAAGAATCTGACTCGATAAATTAATTAGTTAAATTACCGAGATAATGGCAGAATATTATCATATCAGTTTTAATTTAATTTGAATTTAAATTAGAATATGATAAGATATTATTAGGGTTGGACTCTAAGAGTTTCGGAGGTTTTTTAAGAAAACCCTAGCCGTCTTTTCAATAGTCCAATTTTTCGGTTGAGAACATTCGTGCCATTCTCTACCAGAAGAGGAAAAAAAAAAAAACCTCTCAAACCCTAGGAGCTAGCACTCCCCAGGTATCGAGTGAGTTCGCGGTGTGTATCCGATGGAGGACATTCGCATACTGCAGCGTCTGGTGATTGTTCGGGTTGAACGTACAACAGCGCAATCAGAATCGAAGGATTTCGATTACAGCAACTAGAGGTAATTCTTAAACCTTAGATCTTCTTAGTCGTTTACTTTGGTCCTTGGGAGGGATTCGTGGATGTTTTTCGCGTTTAAGAATCCACGAATTCCAACAATTTGTTTATAAAAAGGTTACTTCTAACTACATTTAAAGAATTACTACCGGTGTCAATTTGGAACGTTTTAACTGAAGTCAATCTCTTTTATCGCGACTTATATTCTCCTAAACTTTTCACAACCTATATGAAGCAATTGAAAGATAATATTGCATTACTCATCTGTAAATTGAAAAGGATATTCACACCCGGTTTCTTTGATGTGATTGAGCACCTCATGGTCCACTTGCCATACGAGACCAGGGTTTGTGGCCCTGTTCAATATAAATGGATGTATCCGTTTGAGAAGTAAAATATTGTGTATTATTATATCCATATATACATGCATTATGTGAATCCGTTCTGACTGTAAAAAATGCATTAGGTTCTTACATCGTTTGAAGACCAAAGTTAAAAATAAGGCGAGAGTAGACGGATCAATTTGCAACACTTATTTAGTTGAAGAGGCATCTACATTATTCTTCTATTATTTTGAGTTGCATGTGCAAACTCAACATACAACTATGGCTCGAAATGATAAAGGTGTTCTTGATACAAATTCAAGTGACAGTGTGTTGTCTATATTCACCGTTCTAGGGAGGGTTTTGAGAAATATTCAGAATAGATATCTTATTTCGGATGAATTTAAGGCTGTCACAAATTATATATACCTAAACTGTGAAGAGGTTCAACCATACATTACACAAGTATACTTATTGCACACTTCTCGATTTTTTACGTCAATACTTAGAACAAGTATCCTTATGTTTTCATTTTGGTCATTTTAGAAAATTCAAAAATGATTTGCAATTACATACACTAAATATAACAGACCCTGAAGTTGATAGGAGAATAGAGTCAAAGTTTGTTAGATGGTTTAGGACTTATGTGAGTTGAGATCCAAAATAAGACTTATAAATAAATTACATTGATAATGAAGGTGTATTAACACTTTGTTTTTGCTAGGTTTATGATCCACAAAATCAAGTGACTGATCAACATTTAAAAAGCTTGGCCTGGAGACCTTCGAGACAAGTGAAATACTTCCATGGCTATTTCATAAATAGTTTTAGGTTCCATACACATGATCGGTCATTTGAAAAAAAACAATTAACAGCGGAGTTTGTGTTAAAGGTGATGGAGATATAGTGACAATGATTATTATGAAGTGTTGAAGAAGATTGTCGAACTTCAGTTCTCTGGGACTCCTTGTTTAAAAGTTGTACTATTCAAGTGTGATTAATTTTATCCAATACTAAATCAGGGGATTAAAATCCATCCTCACTAAAAACTTGTTGACATCAATTGTAAGAGAAATTACCCAAAATATGATCTATTTGTGTTAGCTTAACAAGCAACTCAAGCGTATTTCGTATCCTACCTGGGGAGTAAAAGACCAAAATCTAGTTGGGTATTTGTTTGTAAATCGAAAGCTCGACACGTCATTGATGCACCCGTTGTCGAGGCATCGTATCAGGAGGAAGTAAATCACACGATAACAACCAATCTGTGTGTTAAGGATGATAACTTTAGAAGGTTAGCATATGAGTCCGGTATTGGAGAGACAATTGATGTTATGGGTTCATGCTTAATGATGGAGGAAATACAACTGAACAATGAAAACGATAACGAGAAAGAAGAATGAAAGACAGGATCCTCTACAGACGACGATGTGGAAGGCTACTCATCCGATGATAATGGAAGTCCATAGACTAGGACCAAGTTTAACTAATGTATAGAAACAATTATTAGTTCTGTTGTCGTTACATTACAAGCGTTTTACTTTACTTTATATATTACTAGAAATTAGGCCTATTACGATAGGTAGGAGCGTTATAATAGGCATATATTTGTGACACTTCTGAAAAATGTTATCTAAAACGATGTCACCATAGCAGTTCGGGACACTAAGAAGTGTCATAATGTATATATCTATTACAACATTTTAAATTGTTACATTAGACCGCATATTACAACATTTTGTTATATTGTAAAAATGTTTTCTAACGATCAAAATTCAAAACCTATACTAACAATTGGAACCATCATAAAAGAGTTTGTCGGTGCTCAAATTCAGAACTAATGTTAACATGTGAAAATGTCATAATACGCATTTTTAATGACATTTAACACTGCCAAGTCAAACCTATTCTCACGACAAATCAGTCGTGTTACAAAAGAGTTTGTTAACAGTCACAAACTCAAATGTATTATAAACATTTATAAACGTTATAATAGACTTCTTGTTACACTTTTGTATGTTATTTAAAATTCTACTTAGCAACATTTTTACCAAAATTAAAACCATTTATTGTTACGTTTTTTGTGTAAAAATAATAATTTCTTTGCATATCCTATAACTTAAATATGTTACAATAGATACATATGATAGCATTTTTTTATGTCACTATAAAAAATTTTAATTCTTAAATATGTATGATTTGACATAATAAAAAAAATTAGCATCTAACATAATATAAAATCACAATACGACCCAAAAAATATGTCTGCATATATTAGAAAGTACAAAATTCTATCTACATGTATACATATGTCTAGGAAGTCATACTAATAGCAAAACTATAAAAGTCATTTCAAAATAAGATCCTAACATATCCATTAAGGCTGATAAATCAACTAATATATCAAAATGTACTTCCACTTAGCAGAATAATCCAATGCACTTTTTCTTAATATGCAACATCAAAATAGAACCTACAACAAAGTATCATCTCTTGATCATTCATCTTGAATCCTATGGACCTACCATATATAAATTAATAACATAAGTTAGAAATCAAAATAGAAGAATTTAGCAACCACCACCAACACACAAGCACTATTATCACTAACTGGTTACATTACGTTAAGTGGAAAAAATGTAACAAAATAATGGCTTCCGTAGCAATTAATCAAATGAACAAGTTTCATTTATGCCAAGAGACTACCAAAAAATAGAGAGCATCCCCAATAGTACTAAAGCACTAAACACTGCAATAGAAATTCAGAAACTAGAATAATGGGCATACCAAGGCCATCAGCCATGCAATAGGTGCATCATGAGCATCTCCAATTGTTTTGAGGATTGAGTATGGGTGAATCAGCTTTTCATCACGATAATGTGGCTGTATGATATCAATTTCACACCAATCTTCTCCTACAGGCATGCAGACCAACAAGTTTTTCAGGATTCAAACTTTTAATATGTGTTGTGGCAACTATTTTGGTTGGATCCTTTATGCTCAATATTAAAATAGTTGCATTTACCTAAAGAGAATGTTACAATAAGAAAATTATGAACAAAACAACTCACAGATCTCAAAATGAACTTGACATTAAAAGCTATAGCACAAATTGGTCCTTACCCTCGAAAACCTCCCAAATCTAGAAAAGAGTTCAAATAAATCAATCACAGCACTTCCAAGATCATCCAAAAAAAAAAAAAAAATTCAAGTCCACATTATACACCACATCATGCCTCTATTATACTTTATTCGCCAAATAATATCAAAGACCAACAAGCATAAATTTTTCATATACTCAGTACTTAAGACCTTCCATAAAACCCTTAGCAAGCATAAAATCCACCCTCAATCATTTCTTAAGAAAATAAATTAAACTTAGTAATTTAGCACAAAAACCCCTAAGCTGTTTTCAATTTCCAGCAAGTATTTTCTATGTTTCTAAAGGTAAAACACCTTTGAATAACCTCAAACTTTGCAGACAAACATTTTAACATGTAAGGAACAAAACACAATTGACCAATATAGAAAATTGTGTACACAAAGTTCACAGAAAATTCTGAACAAAAACTACATGAATCTGTCAAAATCTATCAACAAGGAGAGAAAAAAACAAGAATTCTCAACCTTGATCCCATTTTAACCCCAACTTTTCTAGATTATTACAGCACACAAAAACCTTCTTTTTAACCTTTTCACCAGTAAAAACCAAGCTCAAAATAGATTCCAAAACAGTATACAGTAGGTATTAAAAATCCACTGTTCTTAGTTTTTTTGTTTTTGAAATATTTCTGCAATTAAATGCAGTAGTTTCTAACACAACAACACACACTAAAGTCATCATTCATATCCCTAGAATCAAGATTCATGGTGGCATTTCAAAGGAAAAACCAATTTTGCAAAAATTTTGAATAAAATCGTCAACATGGTCAAAACAGAAAATTTTTACAGCAAAGTTCACGTACTCATAAGCATTAAAAAAAACTTGCTTGTATTCAATTCTTCAAGAAGACTAAACTCGAACATGTCTAGAGAAAAGGCGAAACAAAGGATACTTAGCATCTAACATCAAATTCATATAAATAGTTAGGAACATCACAGAAAACAAAAAAGGGAAAAATCACAGAAAACATCAAGTTCTATGCATAAAAATGAATTTTTCTTGTTATTTAAAAGTTAGGAAAATCATAGAAAATAGAAAACATGGCCATTTTGCAAAACAAAAAATAGAAAATAGTAAATTCTAGTGTGCAAAACTACTAGAGGTAACAACTTCTAGTGCAAATTGTAGGATGAGATGAATAAATCAAGGCACATTTAGCAAATATGCAAACCACCATACACAAAGCAACTTCCTACTTAATTTAATCAAACAAATCAACTCCTCCAATTCAGGCAATGCAATCTCCACACATCACAATCCAAAAATTAGCATAAATTCAACTCCAACATCCCAATCACCCCAACAAAAATCGCAACTTCAAAATGCCAATAAGTCAACAATTCAATACCCACTGGATAGAATCTCCACTAAGTCCCAAAAATGATCAAATGTCCAAAGAAAGCAGATTAGGCAATTCAAAATCAGAGATAACCCAACTCATGAAATACTTACTAGGTAACATTTGAACAAAACAT
Source organism: Voacanga thouarsii (assembly GCA_026120185.1). NCBI lineage: Eukaryota > Viridiplantae > Streptophyta > Magnoliopsida > Gentianales > Apocynaceae > Voacanga > Voacanga thouarsii. The sequence goes on along the minus strand of JANUWF010001003.1, from coordinate 7,068,450 downwards.
AGATAGAAAGAGAGCAAAACTGAATACAAAAAAATGAGAGCAATTTTTCTTAGATTGAGTATCATAGACATTAGAAAAAAAGATATTTGATTTTATATACTCACAATTTGGATCACTTGGTTGTATAATATGCGGAGACAGTATTTGTTCTTTAGCTCAAATATTTTGCTTATCATCCATAGAATATTGAATATCTTCCCTCTATTGTTCAGCTAGCATATTTAGTTGGCCATCCATAGAATATTGCATGCCTTGTTTAGCAATTCTTTTCTTCTTCAAGCTTCGTATCCTAGCCATCTGTTTTAGTATTTGAAGGAATACAAAAAAGAAATAATTAAGATAACGACTTGTCGAGCCTTCCATGTGTCTACTATAAAATAGTTAAGAAAACAACTTGTTGAATAAGCCTTTGTAACTGTAAAGATTAGAGGAGCTTCTCTCAAAATAACATTATAAAATTACATGAAGTTGATGTCACTAAGACGCATGTGAACACTATAAAGTCTTTATAAGATGGCCCAAGCTGTGAAATAACACTTGTTAGACAAAATATTAAATGTAAAAGACAATAACGGGAGGAGATTATAATATTTGCATTTGAAGTTATTATCTATCAAACAACCTATCATAAGAACACATAGCAAACAAAAATGACAATACCTATGTCAAATTATAAATTAAAGTACATTAATATAGCATTCAAATTAAAGTTTGAATTTCTCATGAGCAAGTGACTTGATAACTCTACTTTCTAGACAAGAAAGAATTGGACCTTTATTTTTTTTTGGGGGGGGGGAGGTGGTGCTAAACTTAAACTGACAATATCTTTTGATTGTCACTGTCATACTCAATTTTGTGTAGCAGCCCAATATTTCCAACCATGTCCTGTACACTACGTGAATCTAACCAAGATAATACATGAAAGTGATTTTTCTAGCGCATAAGTGAAACCATATCTACAAAGTGATGCTTCAGAGAATTTTTTAGTCAGCAATCGCAAAATGAGGAGAAGTCCTACTTAATGATCTTAGTTTTCCTTTGAAATAAAATACAAATAAAATATAGTTGTCATTAGAAAATTTGTATTTATACCTTTCTTGCCACATCCATTCCACCAAGATCATCTCAAGGATCTATGAACATATTGAGATTAAAGTGAGAATTCCTCTAGACATATCAAATCAATAGAGAAATGCAAGCAAACTATATGAGAGATGAATATAAATATGCTTTCAGAACTTTTTCATGGTAAAAAATAAAGTAACAATGTATACATGTGCACTTTAAATTTATAATTTAACAAAATTCAGATACAGGGACAATAGCTTGAAAACCCTCCCTTTTTTCCAGTAATTGTGGCAATATAACATCTTCAGTGTACCCAAAAAGAAAAAAATTTGCGTGGATCACAAGTAGGTTCTCCAATGGGTCTCTAGAACAAAATTTTTGGGACATAATGCTTGTTGGCAAGAAATTAGTGAACAGGTTTCCAATTTTGTGAAACTGAATTAATTGAAGTATACCAAAAGGCATACAACCCATGTCATGTAAAGGATTTATCCTCAATTTGACTTTACATTTCTCTTGATCAATAGCGCTATGCGACTCTGCCACCCAATATTACTTAGATAACCAATCAACCTTAGTGACACACACTCCTCAATACAACATGTTGCCAGACTTGTTAATCCTAGAACATGTAAATAGAAGGAAAATATAAACTTGTTGATAAACCTGTTAATCCAATGAACTATATTTTTTAGTTAACTAACATTGTAAAGATTCTCAATAGAAGGAAAATGAATGACCCATCCTTATCTCAAATTAGAATGTGATAACAAAGATGCTCATATTTTTAATTCGGCGTCCACACATGGGCACAAGCTCCCACAGAGACGGAAAAATTAGTTAACAGGAAACTATAGTTTGTGACATGAGGCAAGGCTTCATAATTGAACAAAATGCCTTTGATAGAAAACAAGGATATGATGACCGCAATGGAAAAGGATAGTGAAGTAAGTTAACCATGAGAGGTGATATTCTACAATTCCCAAAGGAATATCTTGTTAAATGAAAAAACAATTGGAGTTTATTGCAAAATATGCCTTTCTGAAGCAGCTCCAGCATTATTAGAGCAGAATAAAGGGTAAGCTAGGATGTCACAAAAAGGTAAATGTAGTTCAACACAAAAGATATCAAGCCTAGCTGTAAATTTAACTCTATGAATGGAAAAAGCTCCTCGCACATTAAAATGTTCCCCCTGAAGTTAAATCCACTAGAACTAACTGATGAAAACTTGTCAGTCAACTAATTTAAACAAAAACTAGATCATAAGCTCTTAGTTTAAAGTTCCATATGTCTCAGAAGAATCATAGTATATGTTGCAGAAAAATCTTGGCCTTAACAAGTTTAGGGAAGCCTAGAGGGATTAACATTATTTTCTAATACTATTAGTTGAACATGTAAATATATGGATTAACATTCAACTAGAATGAGGAAACAGTCAACCTAGGATTGAGCTTTCCATACAGAGATAAAATACAGCAAATCATAATTACCAAAAATATATATTTGACAAATCATAATTAAAAATAGCAAAAGAAGTTTGAGTATTTTTCCAGGATTAGAAATTCCATATTGAGAGAAACTGCTATATTAATAATGCTTTATAGTTGTGTCAATTGTCCATTTCTATTGAGAATAATCTCAAACATATTTGAACCTAAACCTAATACCCAAATAATAGCATATCACAAATTAGACAGCAGCTAATAAAGGGATAAAATCGAACCTTTGTTCTGCTCCAAGACTGGCACTTGAAGAAGAGAAGAAAGAGGAAATTCCAACACTTAAGGCTGCTGCAGTGGAGAAAACTGAATGGGCTCGTTGGTACCGGTGACACAGAAAGAACAGAAGGGGCTTTCAGTGAGGAAAGAGTTCGCCGATACCAAAGAGGAGAGAATCGAAGTGCTTTTGTAGCGAAATAGGTATAGTGAAAAAGAGTGCTTTTGCGGGGAAATGGATATAGTGAAAAGGAGTGCTTTTGCGGTAAGAGGGCTTTTTTTCACTTACCGGATGGTTTTTTTTTTTTTTTTGGGAGAGTTTCATTTAGCGCTATTTTTTTTTCACTCCTAGCGTCATTTTTTTTTTAACAATTTAGTTTTTTTTAATTACAATAGCTATTATGACAGTTTCACATGTCAAAATAAATAATACAATATATATATATATATATATATATATATATAAAGTTTTCTAACATATTTTAGAAAATGTCATAATATGGTTCTAAAAACACATTAAATTTTACATTTCTAGTAAATTTAGTAAAAATGTATAATTTTACTTGTGTCTGTTATGACATTTTTCAGTAAACTGTCACAAATTTATATTTCTAATGACATCTTTAAAAAAATATTATAATAAATATGTCACAATATCATTAATTTCTAGTAGTGATACTTTTAAATTTATTTTTTTCTTCTTTCTATGTCTGACTATTTTTATATTTTTAAATAATTTCAGTCATATATGACTTCCGAAATCTCACCTGGTGATCAATCAGTGACTCGTGAGTCGTCGAGGGCAAATGAGACACCGTCCCCGAGCATAACTCCACGTATACCTGCTCCACAGTTGCTATCCCCAGACGAGGACCGATTAGAGCAGGTCTTTAGCCCGATCCCAAGTTCTTCGAGATCTACAATTTGTGCTCCCCATACTAAGGATACGCGACTCATGATTGAGCTAGTTGGTGACTCGTAAGTCGACTATATAATTGCTTATTATACACTTATCTTACCTCACAAAATTATAACTTTGTCTTATATTACATATCTATTTTCTCAGAACATGTTCACACATTCGGTTCAATGTGTGAGGGAGATAATTGAGATTTTTAGGCGACACTACACTGGAGCCTATGCTACCTTTTCATAAGTTCCGATTGATGTTCGGAACATGTGATTCGATCTGTGAAGTGTGAGTTATATATATTACTTATAATTTAACTTATTATTATAATAATAAACAATTTGTATTATTTTTAATATATTTTCTTACTTGTAATTACTTGTAATGGCTAATTTGATTTTGTAGTCTTTCTTCTATTGACGCCCTGAGCATGCCGCACAGATGCGGGCTAATTGGGAAAAGAAATTTAAGGCTAAACTTTCAGATATTTTGTCGAAAGCTCGGAAAAAGCATGGGGGTAGTTGCCCCAAATGGATTTTCCCAGACTATTGGGCTGCTTTATAGAAGCATTGGGGGCCCGATAGGTGGTAGCGTATCTTTTCCGCTGCTAAGCGAAACAGATCCACTAGTGAGGCGTCACACACAGGAGGATCCATCTCATTTACTAAGCATGAGGAGCGGATGGTAAGTATAAAATTTTTTACTATTCGATATACCCGTTATTTTACACTTAGTCCTTCATAAAAATTAACTTCTAGTCATTTTTTGTTACAATGATAGCGGAGACAGTTAGGTCCTGACTTCAGCTACATCGACCTCTTCAGACGCACCTACATGTTTCAGGACGGGCCGAGGAAAGGCCAATATGTCAGTGATCGATCACGTCATACGCTAGTAAGAATACATAATCTTATACGTTTTTAAGTTTAATATTATTTATATTTTGATCTCTAATTTTAAATATTTTATGTGTATTTCCTTGCTCCCAATTTGACAAGATACTATCACTGCTATTATTGAGCATCATACGCAGTCAGGTTCTCAAACAGATTCTACGAGTACAGTCGCACCAAGTAGGGTGCTCGACGAGAAGACACTATCCGTCGAGGTGGATGACAGAGCGTACAAAAAAGGGCGAGTATACGGATTGGGCTCCGGGTCTTCGAGAGTGTGACGGAGGTTACAACAGCCATCTATATCTGAGTCATCGACTTCTTCTACCTCGTTTAATGTGAACCAATTACAGAGAGAGTTACACACGAAGAAGAAGGGGCGGGAGAGGGTTGAGCATTAGATATAGATATATCGGACTCACAGCCAGAGCTTGACTGAGTTCTTGACGCTTATGTCTTAGAATTTAAATCTACCTCCGTCACCGCCGATGCCAGCTATTCAGGAAGATGATGCTGAGGATGAGGAAGACTTCGTCATCAATCCTCCGGATTCACATTTTGATCATCAGCCGGCCTTTCCGATCCACCCTTACCCCCTCCATCAACTCCAGCATCCGCATCAATTGCTGCTTCATAGTTAGGACATTTGGACTACATTTTTATGTATTATTCATATTTGTCATTATCATATTTATTAATTATACTATTTGATCATTATCATTTTTATTTATTATTGGCATTACCTTGGCAGATGAATTTTCTCCCAATACAAGATATTTTTTTTAAATATTTTAAAATTATAATTCATTAGCGAGGGATTAGAGACAAAAAATAAAAATCCATGGGATTAGAAGTGGATGTTCTGTCTGCTTAATATTTCGTTACTAATCCCTCGCTAACAGTGAGTGATTAGTGACGGATAGAAAAATAGAGGGATGGATTCGTAGCTAATCCAATGCTAATTTGTGAGGGATTAGCAACGGACAATTTAAAATCATTGATTAAAAAAGAAATTCTGTAGCTAATACCTCGCTAATTTGCGATGGATTAAAGACGAAAAAAATTTCTAGTTATGGACATTTTACATTTATTAAATATTAAGATAAATACATCGCTAATCCCTTTCTATTTAGCAAGGGATCTGCAATGGATTTTAAAAATCCCTCGCAAATCCGTTTAAAAAATCTTTGCTGAAGGTCATTGACTACTAAAAAATTTCCTCACAAATCCGTCGCTACTTGCGACGGAATTTTTTATTCGTCGCAAATATTTGCCTTTGCGAGGAAGAATTTAGCAAGGAATTTTTCTATCGCTAATTTTGTTTAGCGACGGATTAACGAGGGAATTGTCCCTCACTAATTCTCTATATTCTTGTGGTGTAATTCACTTACAAGCGCAATTTCTAGATTATTCTATCAAAAGAATCCGTTTAAATAATGTTGGAGAATATTCCTCCCAAACCTTTGAAACTTATTGCATGATGATTGGCATTACTATTGAATATCTAATAGCTCATGTTTATACCTAAAATGGTTTAATTGAATCATTCATTAAAATATTACAGTTAATGGCTAAGAGTTATTAATGAAAACAGATCTCCCTACATCTACTTAAGGACATACTATTTTGCATGTTGCAACACTTATGCATATAAGACCAAAAAGTTATCGCAAATTCTCTCCCTTACAGTTGGCTTTTAGTTCAGATTCAAATATTACTCATTCAAGAATTTTTAGATGTATTATATATATACCGATATCGCCAAATCAACGTACCAAAATAGATCCTCAAAAAAGATTGAGGATATATATTGGATATGATTCTTCCTCTATAATTAGATGTATTGAACCATTGACAAGTAATGTATTCACAGTATGATTTGATGATTGTCATTTTGATAAAATTCTATTTCTTAAATTATGGGGAGAAAATAAACAACAAAAAAAAGAGCTTACTTGGATAATATCATTGAATTATTTAGATCCGAGCACAAGCACGAGTGAACTAGAAGTTCAAAAAATAATTCATTTTCAAAGAATTACAAATCAACTATCATATTTTTTTGTTGACTCTGCAAGGATAACTAAATCGCATATTCCAACTATAGATACTCCTATTCAAATAGAGGTTCCAACAAAACAAAATGAAATTTCTATAGCTTCTGAATTAAAAACACACAAGAAGCGTGGATGATCCCTTATTTTAAAAGATAAAAATCCTTAAAAGAAAAGAGAATTAAATTATCAGAATGATCAAATTGAAAAATTAGAAAATAAAGATCAAGTGGCAAATGATGAAAAGATCCAAATATCTAAAAATAGTGAACCAAATAATGAGATTTTAATCAATTATATGACTTCTGTCAGAAGTTGGAATTGGATGGAAATAATTATTGATGATATTTTTGCATACAATAAGCACTTGATGTGTTAAAAGATAATGAGGATCTTGAACTAATATCGGTTAAAGAATGTTATCATAGAAATGATTGTTCAAAATAGAAAGATGTGATTCAATCGAAGTTAAATTTGCTTGCAAAGCGTAAAGTTTTGGGCTTGTAGTCTAAACACTAGAAGGTATAAAACCAATTGGTTATAAATGAATATTTGTATTAAAATAGAATGAAAATAATGAAGTCGTAAGATATAAAGCATGACTTGTGAGACATGAGATTTTTTGCAAAAATCGAGTATTGATTAAGATAAGACATATTCACTCGTGGTATATGCAGTTATACTCCGATACTTTATGAATCTAGTAGCACATGAAAAGATTAACATGCTTCTAATGGATGGTGTGACTATTTATTTATATGAAAACCTTGATAATGATATTTATATAAAAATCCTAGAAGGATTTAGTACGCTTAAAGCATGTAATTCTGGTCATTGTGGAAATTATTTCATTAAGTTACAAAAGTCATTGTATGGTTCAAAGCAATCTGGACGCATATGATATAATCGTCTTAGTGAATATTTATTAAGAACAGAATATAAAAATGATTTGATATGTCCATATGTATTTATTAAAAAACTTGGATATGGTTTTGTTATTATTACTATATATGTTAATGATACCAACTTTATTGGCACTCCAAAAGAGCTCCAAGAGGCAAAAGAGAGCTTAAAGTAAGAATTTGAAATTAAAGATTTTGAAAGAACCAAATTTGTCTTGGTCTACAAATAAAATATTTGGAAGATAGTATTTTTATTCATCAATCAACATATATAGCTAAAGTTTGAAAAAGTTTTATATAGACAAAACACATCAATTGAGTACGTCGTTAGGTCATTAGATGTAAATAAAGACCCTTTTTGACCTCGAGAAGAAAATGAAGAACTTATTAGTTCTGAAGTATTATATCTCAGTGCAATTGGTGCACTATTATATCTTGCTAATAACACTCAACCTGGTATAGAATTTTTTGTAAATTTATTAGTAAGATTTAGTTCTTCTTCAACACGATGACAATGGAATGGTATTAAATATGTCCTAAGATATCTCTAAGGGACAATGGATCTTGGATTATTTTATTTAAATAAAACCAACTCAATGTTGATTGGTTATGCAGATGATAGTTATCTATTTGATTCACATAAAGCACGTTCTTAAACTAGTTATTTATTTACATGTAGTGACACTGCTATATCATGGCACTCTACAAAACAATCTATAGCAACTACTTCTTCTAATCATACACAAATTATTACTATTTATGAGGCAAGTTAAGAATGTGTGTGGTTAAGATTCATGATCCATTATATTCGAGAAAATTGTGATTTGTCCATTTGAAATGAAATTTCAACACCTCTTTATGAAGATAATACAGCTTGTATAACTCAATTAAAAGATAGATATATTAAAGGAGATGAGATGAAACATATTTCACTAAAATTTTTCTTTATCACGAACACCAGAAGAGATGTGAAATAGATGTATAACAAATTTGATCATGTGATAATTTGACATCCTTATTCACTAAGACATTGTCGACAGTTTCATTTGAAAATTTAGTTTACAAAATTAGAATGCATCAATTGGAAGATATAAAGACATTTTGAAGATACTATCAAGAGGGGTATATTTACATTGTATTCTTTTTTCTTAACTAAGATTTTTTTTCCTACTAAATTTTGTCTTGGTCAGATTTTTAATGAGGCAGTGTTTCCTCTAGAACAAAAAGTATACTATTTTTCCTTTTACTTTGTTTTTGTCCCATATGATTTTCCTATAAAGGTTTTTAATAAGGTATTTTCAAGAGTTTGAAAATGAACATGCAAGGGAGATTGTTATGAAAATAATAAAGTGGTTGTTCATTTTTCCGAAACTATCTATTTATCTTAAGATAGATAAGACTGTTTATTTTTTAAAGGTTATTAATGGATAAGATAAGATTGTATTTATTAGATTAATTTCTTATCCTTTTAGATGGTGTATCTAAATCTCTATAAATAGGAGCCTTAAATGTGAATTAATTTGAATTTAGGTAATTCTCTTATTTCTCTTCTCATATAATTTCTTTAATTTTCAATTTTTATATTTTATTTTCTTAATTGTATTTGGAATCAAATTCACAATAATATTTATTAATTAAATTATTATTTTGTTAAAAATAATAGTAATCATAATCAATTATTTTTGCCTTATGATATAAATTATATAATTGTGAAGGAATTTTGGATTTTTTTTAATATTATATATTGTGTTTTCCTTATAAATTTTGGTTTCAATTATGCACTTCATACCGCGCTTTCCCAAAAAAGAAACCCACATGAAATTCACATATTTTCCCAATTCCATGAGGTGTTTGCCGGACCAAAGTCAAAATGAAAATAAAGGTAGAAATAATAAAATATAGTCTTTATATTCGGTTAAGAAATATGAAAAGTCTTTGTAATAGCCACATTTTTTCTATAAATTAATTGGCAGCAACCCAATTATATATATGAAAAAAAAAAAACCCATTTGTGAAATGCAAAGGTAAAAAGTCGAAAGGTTTAATTAACTCGGTTTTTTATTTAACATTAGCTTTGATTTTTTTTAATTAACAATATAAAGCGTTAGATTCATTAAATTAAACCATTTAATTTTGCTATATTCATCTCATTTGGTGTGCAAGAAAGAAATTAATACTATATCACTTTGCCAAAAAAAATTTACATAATCCTAATATTTTAAAAATATTCTTTGAATTAACCTTCAGTTATAGTTAATCCATAAAAAAATAGAAATTTAATATTTGAAATAATTTTCCACAATAATTAGTTAACAAAATATAATTAAAAAAAAAAGAGAAAACACAATTCTTCATTTCTAACGTGGAGGAGAAAAGCAGTATACTTGGGCATGCGCATATTTTCCAAAATGGAGAGTTGTTACGCTGAAATCCATTGGGCTGCTTCTGGCCTAACAACAAGTTTGCCATCCAAATTTGTTTCTAATAACTCAGCCTAAAATAATTTGGGCTTTTCCAGCATTGGGCCTGTCCTTTCCATCTTCATAATATGCTCACTGCTTTCTCTCCTAATGCTTCTCTCAGCTGCTGTGAAGCAAATAATGGAGAGAGGAGAAAGGAATACACCATAAACACATCCTTAGCAGACCGTAAATTCAACTCTAAATTTTCTAAATTATGCATTAGACTTTAAATTATCAAAATATTGGCCCAATGAGAAAAAATGAAAAAGGAAGAACACTTTGAAATTACCTCGAATTTTGTAGAATAAGTATTATTTAGTATACAGCCAAGTGAGAGCTTTTGGCTTTGAAATGACTATCCTGTCGGATGGCTCCATATCTTCAAACATTGGATCCAAGCCATGAATACATGGAGCATGAAGATGATGCCAATATATGTGGCACCACAAGGGTTAAAGAAGATCAAACAATTGCATTTTTTTCTTAACTAATTCTATGTAAATATTATACTCTCTCCTAGGTGGATTCTTTTACTTACATATTGAAATAGATCCTCCTTTAAAAAAAAAATTAATTTATTGGTAGGCTTGAGGATCAAATTGCTAGGCCTCGAAGCAAGACTGGGAAAGACAAGATTATAGCCATTGGGAAAGGATCAAATCACAGTTGTAGTTTTAGCAAGAAGTACCACATTACCCCAACCCTCGACGAAATAAACATAATATTTGCTATTTCCTTCCTTCTGAGATTCGTTTTAAGGTTCAGATCAGGTAGTTAATATTGTATTACTATTTTAACGACATTAAAATTTTATATATTACTTGAGAGGTGTATAACTCAGTATTGACTTTTTCCTTTCTCAACTAACTCATTTCGATATTGAACAAAAATTGGAATTGATTTTTAGCCCATGGATGAGTAATAATTTTCACAACATAATACTGGCTTTAGTCACGTGAGAAAATGGAACCAAACTTAGTGTGAAAACTAAGTCATAAAAAGGATTGGCTGCTGTCACAGGCCAATCTGTGACGGTTCGCTTGCGTGGACAAAACCTTGCCCACATCCAATCTAAGTATCCGACGCATCACCAAAGCGTTCGTGTGTCATCAAACGTGTTTAAGAAATCGAAGGAACCGAACGTTCTTAAGCGTACTTGGCCACCTTCTATGGTTAGGCCGAGTATGCCTAAGAACATCCGGAACCTTATTAAGGATGTCCTAGACATGTTTAAGAACACTCGAGCCTCACTAGCCGAAGGCCCAAGATGGAGGGTGCAAGACAACACAAAGACCGGACCAGCCTGTCGTGCACGATGCCCACGTGCCCCGTGCCAGACCGTACCGCACGTCCGTGATCCTAGCGCCAGACATCGCCAAGAGCGTGCCGCGTGCCCGCGCCAAACCGTGTTGAGACTGTGCCGCACGCCCGCATGCCCAGCAGCAGACCGTGCCGCAAGCTCGCGCACCAGCTCACGATAGTGCCGCGCGCCCCCATGCCCAGAGCCGGCCCGCGCCGTGCGCCCGTCCAGCACTAGCTGACGGCCAAAATCGACGGCCCCTCCATTTTCTTGTGTAAATATGTAGATAGGCTTTTGTTGTATTTTTGTAAATTTCCTAAAGCCTTGAAGGCCATGCATGTAAATTTTCATAGTTAGATTCTTTGTACTTAGGTCTAGAGAAAATGGATAAACTTTTCTCACTTCCTCGGAAAAACGGTATCTACTCTTGGAATTTGGGAAAAGTTTACCACGTCTATTATAGGGGGCATACATAAATGAGATTGGGTAGAAGCAAACTAAGTCGGTTGTGAACATTGGTGTTCCCCCTCACCAATACTTATTGTATATACTTTGTACTCACTTTCAATTCAATGAAATGACTACTTTCATGCAATCAAGTGCCGGTTAAATTTCATTTTGTGCCGTTTTCTGTCGTTTTCAATCGTTTTCGCTGTGATTCACTACGAAACCACTCAAACTCCCGTTGAAGTGTCCGAACGAGTTCGGAAGAGGCCGATGTGACGTTGGCTCAGGCCTAGCCAAATCACATGCAACACGGTTAGTCGGTTTTGGGAAAAACGACCCGTGACACTGCCCTTACAAATTAAAGGTTCAATGTTGGGCTGTTGACGTGATGCAAATGTGGTACTTTCTTCGTCCCAAATTATTTGTCTATTTTAACTAATTACGTGGAGATCAACAAAAGTAAATTTTTTAGTTAATTAAATATTCTTTTCCATTTTTACCTTTAAAATTCAATGATTAATATCTCTATTTATATTAAGAAGTACACAAACTCTAAAATTTTGATATAACTTTAAATTGTTTCTTTCTCTTAAGTATTTAATTCTTGTTAGAAAATAGGTTAAAATATTGATGAATATTTAATTTTCTTTCCAAGTTGCTATAACGAGATGAGTATGAATATTATCACTCATAAAATGAGTTTTTGACTATATTTTAATATGTTTGGGAAATAGAATACTATTAAATAGGGATAAATTTAGAATATTAAATCTTGATTTCCTAAAGGGGCAGATAATTTGGACAAAAATTAAGTTAGAAAGTGAACTTATAATTTGGGACGGAGGAAATAGGAGATAAGTTGAAATTCCGCTCCAAGCCACTGAAATTTTGTTGTATTCTATGACTTAAAAGCATACTAGGTAGGAGGCTCGAGCGTTGTTGGGGATCAGTAATTTTTTTATTATAATTTATTAATTTTCTTAATTTTATAACTTTTGCATTCAGTTTGACTTTTCTAGACATTGGTAATCTATTTTTCCCCTTAAAAAAGTGACCAATTTCACACTCTCTTTTCTCAATGTCATAGAAGAAGCTTTGCCTTTACTTTTTCTTTTGTATTAGGTATAACACCCGAACGTTACTCGAGATAAGTGATTTTTTGTTTTTTATAATTTAAATTATGTTAGGTATAAGAACATATATTTTTATAAAAAAAAATTATGCCAATATATTCAAATATATTCATCCAACCCTATTGTCATAACTCAAGTTTACTCACAATTCTTTTCTATATACTGATCAATAATTTATTCACTATATTGTAATTCTCAACATATATCAATTAAAAATATCATGATATCCACATCATACAATTATGATTCAATATCTTCTATAATATGTACTTACAACAAATAACATGGGCATTTTGTATTGAAAATTACAAAACATTTCAGTTGTCCTAATAATTTGATCACATATTCAAGAATTTTTGAACAAATAGCCAATAGTTCATAAATTTTTTGTATTTGTTAAATCCAATAGTTTATAAATCTACTCACAACCTCTCAAAACATTTTTGAAAACATTTCTTAAGAAAGCTTCCAATTATCTCTATACAAATATGAAGTATAATGTCAAACAGCTATTCAAAAAACTCATCACAATTTATTAATATCAAAGCACAAACCATCCGCTGGTAAACAATTTACGCACATAAAGAGTGGAAAAAATGAATTAGAGAATGCAAAGAAGCTGGTTTGAATTGCAAAGACTGTTTTGAACTCCTCTTGGCAATAAAGAGAGCTATTGGGCTCTATCTTTGTTTCTATTCATACAAAACAGAACAAACTGTTCCTTTGAATTAGTTACCAACCTAGGCCTTTATTACTATCCTAAAGCATTAATGAACAATTATCAAATGGCTACTAAGAAAAACAATGAGTAAAGTAAAACCATTATACATGCCCAGAGAGTCTCCTTTGTCAGAGTACAAGAAGTGGCTAGCTCAAAATGAGGTAACTTCACCCAACCTGTGTGTGTCGTTGCTTATGCGTTTAGATTTTACACTAATAGAATCATTCAAGCTCGGATGTACTTCCGTCACTGTATTGTAGAAGTCCATTCTAAGGACAGCCCAGAGATCATGTATAGTACTAACAAATTCAAGGACTTTCTACAATCTCTCACTCTGCAATATCAAACAGCAATAGCCAGTTAGGAATACATTGAGTAAAACTTAGCCAACTGCTTTAAATACAAAGATGGATTGAAAGATTAAACAGACTACCTTTTTTTTTTTTTTTTGAAAGTTCTTGTAGATGAGAATGGAATTCATCTAACTTTTTCAGGGATAAATCAGATTCATCAATAGTTGGATGCTCCACTTGCTCACTTGTCCCAGTAATTTCTCCACGCATCTTTTGTATTTGGAAACGTTTTCTCTTGGTAGTTCCACTTGTCATTTGTTTTCAAGTACCGTAGTTATCTTTCATGCATGGGGCATTTTATATTTTACAAAATCAACATTCCCAATGACTTTTGTTAGCATTTAATGGACTACAACCCAATAGTTGGTTCTTGAAAGTGCTTCTAAATGCCAAAAATCAATTAATGTAAGACAATACTAAGAACATGGGCGAGAAACATATTTTTCTAAAAGTATTTATCCTCTAAAAGTATTTATTCACTAAATGTTGCAAGAAGCAATTTTTTTTTTCAATGTGTATGAATTAAAAGCATCGCAGAAGTCCAAGAAGATCAAAGTAAAGAACCATAAACATTCGCTTAAAAGATGCCTAGACCTAATACCCCTTTAAAGGCATTGTGATTCTCTAAGATAGAAAAATATGTTGCAAAAGCTAAGATGATTTTGATGTTTTTGGAAGATTTGAAGAAATCTTATTTTTCATACTCCTTTTCTTCTCCTACTTCAAAGTCATATCCATACTGACAAATAAAGAAAAAGTTCACAAAGTTATAGGGCAATCCAATACTCAAACATAAATCTTTTTGCTGTAGAATGAATAGGTAGGAATTATTACCTGTACGTATATGGATATAGGATTGCACTTCTATGGGAAGGCATCGCCAATGAACCTTGTGCAGCACCATTGTCAATGTAATCTAAAATTCAATCTTCCTAAAAAACCAAGCTCAACTTGGATACTATGTATTACAAAACAACAATTCAAATGAAAAGGACAGCATGAGAATGTGGATCCTAATTATTTTGCTAAAAAACTATTATATTAGTTTCAACAGACAAATATGATAGGAAGATAGGTTAGCTTCTAACTAAAAAGGTGTAATAGAAAAAGTACTCACCATTGTATAGCAAAGTAAGAAAGTTGAAGAAACTACCAAGGTAAGAATCCACCAACAAGCTCCAAGCAACCTAACAAAAGCCATCCCACATTACATGATTTAGAATACATTTACCTAGATGAAGACAAAATAAAGCAAAATATACATCTGAACAAATAGTTTCAGATTTCCACTAATAGCAATGTCATGTGTAATCAATAGTATATCATTGATCCATGCTGGTAGTACATCAGCAGCCTTGATCACAGATTCATCAGAAACCTCCAGATTGGAAAGATGAGGTAATGACCTAAAAATAACAGAATTCATCATTTATACACCAAATTTAAGACCTCGACAAAGTATAATGGAAAATTAACAATATCACTTTCACCAACTTCATCCCAGATTTGCTACATTGAGACATAACCTACAGTCAGTAATTGCATAGTTTTGTGTCTAGGATAATAGATTTGACTGTGCACAATATCATAAAGATAGAAAGTACAAAAGTCCCTATATGTATGAAATTTGAGGTTAGGAATAACCTGCAATTGCTACAACATCGTGTGGCAGCGCCTCAAGTTAGAGAATCCTCTGTTTATTTGAGCTGCAAGATCCTGTGTTGCAACCCACTTCTCTCTATTCTAGTTGTTCTTTAAATGCCCCTTCAGCCTCTATTCGATTGGTACGCCCTATTCTGTCTGTTCTAGAAGCAGGGGGCGTTCGCCCTATAGTCTCCGTTTGTCTATTCTAGTGGCCCTTCCAACCCTTGGAACCCATAGTCTAGTAAGGAAATTATTTCCTATACTATCTTTCCTCGTCTCGTACATAAAAAATTTCAGATAATTGTAACATGTATAATGGAAATTGTATAATAAATGCAATATACAATTTTATTAATATGTGATATAATTACCTAAAGCATTTGAACGTGTACCGAGTGCACATAAAAATTTTTATTAATGGCTGGAAGGCCAAGCTGGCAAAGACTGGTGCAGAAGAAGAAAACTGTGGGCAATTAATTAAGGAGCACAACCCAATTTTTCATAAAGCCAACTATACGGGCATTGGGGTATTTGTCGGTTATCCGTGTTACTCTCTATTCTATCCTTATCCAAATCATGTTTGAATGATAATAAAATTGTGATATCAAAATATGATTCATGCAAATTCGTATTTCAACATATACTACAACGATAGATTACAAAAATTCAATTTACAAAAGAAACTATTAAAGTTGTGATACTTGAATCAACGCACACAAATTTGCATCTTTTCATCTATTTCTCTAAAAACTTTCACCCGCATCATTTCATACCAGAAATGCAGAAAGCGCATGCAAACATGAAAATTGAACTTAAACCACAAAATCAAACAAAAAAGAATTGAAAATTTTAAAAAAAAAACCACAGAATTTCAGAAACAAACAATAAAAAGAAGGATGTTAAGAGGGGGGGGGAGTAAAGATAAGATAAACAAACGAATCGGTAATGAGAGGAGATGAGTTATTCAGCTTTGATTTTTGAGGTGCCTTAAAGAGTTTGACCATAATCGCTTAAAATCTCTTTTGCAGAAGATGAGAGACTTGTGGTAGAGAGACTTCTTTCTTATCACCCTCATTTTGAAGATAAAATTGGATGTAGACTTGATTCGATCATGGTCAGTTGCATTATGTTTAGTGTATTTATTAGTACTTAGCCAAGATGGGGTTATTCATTGCATGCTTCTCCTTTAGAATGAAAAGTCACAATTTAAAGAATGCATTCTATTGTCCAGTTCAATTATGTTAAGTCTAGTCACTTTGTAGGAGAATTTTCACCTAGCAAGTTTTCTCACTGAAGTTCCATCTCTTGTTCACACTGGAGATGCTCTTTTCTTTATATGATAGATTCTTTGCTCCCTCATCCTGGAATTTGCACTAATAAGATGTTCTTGGTCATACTTTGCTATTTGTCTCTTATTTTCACAAAAATTTTTGGTATTTACTGTAAATGATGTTGTCATATTATGATTTCATGATTGCTGCTTTTAATTGTAATTCACAGATTAGCTTTTGATGCTATGAACTGCTCCAAACTTATCTGCTTGTTATGCACGGTGCAGAAAGTTGTTTAAGTCAAATAATTGTTGAAGATATTTTTTGAATGATGTATTCACCTGTGCTTTTCTTCTCCTCTCTTGCATTTGACTTTTCATTGCATCCTATCTCTTTCTTCTTCCCTTCTGATTATTTAATTTCATCTCTGTTTAATATAACATGAAACCATTTTCCAAGACAAAATGTAAAATAGGTACAAAAAAGACTATGAATTTCAAGAACGATAATAGAATCATATATGTACCAACTTGATAATGTCGCAAAAGCTCAAAACTTATGCTAGTAATGAACAAATTGACCTAATTCACACACAGAGAGACATACATCTACATAAATTATGTCAAATTTGAGTATAAGAAGCAAGGAAGCTAAATTCTTTAAAAGAAATTTCATCAAATCATAACAATCTCAATGCCTCCATTGAACACAGTGATCATGCTTTCGCTATTGATCAAAAAGGCAATTCACAAACCCATAAAAAATTGTATATATATATGCAAAGTTGGAAATTTTACCTCAGATTGAAGCCAATTTCGTTTCTTGAAACACTATCGTCTGTTCCAAAAACAAAAGCCCCTTAGCGCCCCGGGACAGGAGTAGGGGACAGCCCTATGCTCAGGCAATAGCAGCACTAACTCTACGAAGTCCGAATCGAATCTTTCTGTTGGCTTTCCCAATTCATTCGTGAATAAGAATTCAAGGGCGTGAAGTAGTGAGAGCAAAGCTAGAAACTTTACCTCAAATTGAAGCCAATTCCGTTTCTTGAAACACTATCGTCTGTTCCAAAAACAAAAGCCCGTTAGTGCCCCAGGACGGGAATGGGGGACTGCCCTACGCGCAAGCAACAACAGCACCAGCTCTACGAAGTCAGAATCGAATCTTTCTGTTGGCTTTCCCAATTCATTCGTGAATAAGAATTCAAGGGCATGAAGTAGTGAGAGTTTGTGTTTTGTTGGGGAGCAAGGTTGCATGACTTTGCTACTGTTTGAGAAGGCCGAATGTCTTGAGGTTTATACCTAAGTTGTTTCAGTTCACTGTTAATTGGAGCAGGCCGAGAGGCCTTGATAGTGAGTGTGGTAGTTGTTTTACAATGGTCGAATGGCCTTGCTGGAGTGAGAGTTCTTGCTAGAGTTTAGGGAGGCCAAATGGCCTTTTGCGTGCAGCTCGGATGGAGAAAATAAAGGGGTTTGAGACTTCCGTGGAGGAAAAGATAGGAAGACTGTTTGGGTTGCCCAAGGTTGAGACCCACCTATGAAGAATTATGATGAGTGAATGTAGATAAAAATTTAGGAGCCAAAATGGCAGCCGAGGAGAACTTAACCTCCCTAAAAACTTGCCACGTGTCATACTCTTAATTCATTTTAAAGTACTAATGGCAACACCACATTCTTCACCATTGGTTTATATATATATATATATATATATATATATATATATATATATATATATATATCCACACTCACATGCATTTCTCATTTTTGTCCCACACTGAAAATGAATAAAAAAATAAAAATTCAGCTTTATGATTTACCCATGTTTGGTTCCCAAAGGAGAGAGGGAAGAACTTTTACTTTTATTAAAAAAGTAAATATAATTTATTTTTATTTTATTTAGTTAATTTAAGAAAGTAAATACTAACAAATGTTATTTTAATTTACAATTCAATCCATTCAAGCTCTTTCTCCAATCATTCATTTACTTTCAAATTTACATTCCCTCTCCTTTTCCTATCTCTTTCCACCTCATCCAAACATATATACTATTAATATCACAAAATTTGAAGTTACTCATATGGAAACTTTTAGTGGCATGCATTAAAACAGAATGTAAAATATTGTTAGGGCATTAGGGACAAGGAGGTCTCGATTCAAATTTTAATTTTCCAATTTAAAATTATCAGCATCGACAACTGCGATAAAGGTTTATAGTTGTATAAAATTATTTTCATTAAAATCATCGACTTTTATGATAAAGATGACAGTTCAATTAATTAGAAGCAAACTTCTACAAATTTGTATCGGAATATGATCAATTTGGAAATCTAATTAGAATTTTAAAAAAAAAAAAAAACAAGATTTTGAAAACATAAAACTATTGGATGAGCAGATAAGGCCATCCCCAGGCCTGGAAAAGTCTTCTTGGTGGGAAAACGTCTAATTAAGCCTCATTCCACGCTAGCTACTATATATATTGGTGCCCATCACATGGGACTTGTTTTAATTTTTTCTTAGTTTAAATTTCACTGTCAATTTGCCCACCTCTGTGAATTACTGCAACAAATTAAGTTTCTAAATCTTTTTTCATGTAGAGATGGGAATGCATCAATGGCTTCATTGAAAATGACTGATTACTATGGGGAATCTTTAAACATTTCTTGTTATAAGAACCAAATTATTTGTTTATACTTTCTGAATGTAATCTACTCCTTTCATTAATTATTAATTAGGACCTTTACCAACTCGACTGTCTTTCCTCTCGACTATCTATGAGGCTCTTATTTCATCATAAAAATTAGGGATAGAATCAAAAGTTAAGGTTGGGAGACAAATTATATTAGAAGTTTTTTTTTTTTTTTTTTTGCATGGGAGAAAGGAAAAGGGGGCGAAGTGTAAAATTTAAATGGATCCATCTCTGATTTTTTTTAAAAAAAAACTCCTACTTGCAAAAACATCCAAATCAGTTTTATTTTTCCCACACTACTTAAACAAATAATTGACCTAATTTCCTTTTTAATTTATCCAAAAATAATTGTCAACTTTCTAAATGTATGTTATATTTAATTATTTTTTTTAATTTTACCTTTAGCACAATTTTCTATCAATTAATTAGTATTATAATTACTTATATTGAAATTATTTTAACTAATAATAAAATCACGTTATCTTATGAAAATAGTCAAAAACATAATTTAATGAGGTGATATAGATGAAAAGAATACTATAAAACAAAGAGTAGGAAGGGAGAGACAAAGGACATATGTGAGAAGAGATAGATATGTAATTATTAAAGTGATCTAATTAAAGAAGTGGTAAAATTTAAATTAATGAGGTAAGAAAAATAATAAAAATATTTCAAATGGTATAATGGATATTTTAATCATTTTTGCTATAAAATTTTACAATTCTTTAATATACGTAATTTTTACAATTAAATCAATTATTTATAGACGAAGCGAGTACATACAAAATTAATTTATCGCATAAAATTCCAACCATTGCACTTAATTCAAGGTATATGGATAAATCAAAACATGACGATTGTTGAATGGATGAAGTAGTTGAAAAGTTGTCCAACCACAAATGGTGTGAGATCCCTAATGATTGATCTTCATGTAATGGCATGATTAATCACCAGCGAATTAGGTCCAATCATTTGAACCAACAAGAAAAAGGATAAAATGGAATTGCTTTGATCCCTCTAATCCACCAATCCCAAATTCCTGCAAAATATAGAAATTTGAAAGAGTCCCAAAGAAAAAAGCCTCTCAAGGTTTCCTTCACGGACTCATATATAGCATGTAGGGGTGACAATATTGAACATGCCACGCCAACATGATACGAACATGACACGATTATAGCGGGTTAGGATTGGGGTTTTGCAGGTTCGGGTCGAAACAGATCGACCGGTTTAACTTTAAACGTGTACAGGTCATAAACGGGTTCAACCTGTTTTAACCCGTTTCAACCCGCGAACCCGTTTAATTTTTTTAAATATTTATATTTAATACTTTTTGTAATACCCTACAAATTTTACTATAGAAAATTAGATAATTTAATTTTTTACATGAATTAATTGAATTAAATTTTATTATATGAATTAATTAAATTGTTTGTGTGTCTATTTTATTTAATTATATGAGACATCTTAAAGAAAATAAATGATGTTAATGTGGTTAATTACTTGATATATAGTAAATGAATCATTCTTAATTAATTATTATTTAGTATTTGTAATAATAATAATATTAGTACGAGTTAGTAAGCAACGACCTTACGCGAGTCTAAAGGGGAAGGTTAGACCCTTAGGAAATAACGTATGTAATATGCCTACAGGCCGAATCGAATATAGAATGAAAAGAAGCTCGTGTGGTGCATTTACCAGAGAGTAAGGTTCACTCAATATCGATTGACCAGTTCGTATACTATGTTATTTCTGACATTGGGACAAAGACAATTTGAATTACACCCTACAAGGACAAGCCTTCTTTTCGTGCTCATTTTTTGCTCTCCATTTACTCTTTAAAATTCCTGGCATGCTACGACAAAATTGTTGTTCTGAATATTTAGAGAAAATAATTTCTTGAATAATCCAATTTTATTGCAAAATTACATTTGTTTAGATTTTTAAGATTAAATCTTATGAATTTATTAAGATCTCTAAATATTTAACGGGATGGTTTGTTATTTTATTGGTTATTTATGACTTTACGGACTATTTTATTAGTTTTTTAATTTTATATAATTTGATTTGATTTTTTCAAATTTTTTGTGTAATGGTGCACAGATTGGCGGGTTTAGTAGGTATTCGGGTTGACAAATTTAGTAATTATCTATTTAATTTTTGTGTCTAATTATGTCATGTCGTGTCAACCTGTTTTATAACACGAACACGACACGAAAATAAATGAATTGACACGACACGACACATTTATTAATCGGATCGTGTTCGGGTTAGCTTGTCAAGTGTAATTATCTTAAATTGATACGATCCGTCAACCCAAACACGACACGATTGCCACCCCTAATAGCATGGCAGGATGATCTTATCCAATGTAGTCAAGACTAAATTTGGATATTGTACTACCTAATATTTTGTTAACCAAATGGGGAAAGGACCAAGTACTCATTTGGATATAAAGATCGCACTCTTCTATGATTACCAATGTGCTCGTGTGTCACACACACACACACACACATATATATATATATTAGAAACACTCAAATTTCCTTTAGCCATCTGTTTCATTTTTTTAGCACTAGCTGAAGAATGTTGCTTGACGTTAGTGTGTGGATCTAATTCTTAATTATGATCATTGAAAGTATATACTGTGTTTGAAGAAAATATGTTTTTATATAGTATTATTTAGTTCTTGTTATAAATTAAGACATACTCCTTAATTTACATTTGATCATTTTTTAATTTACAATTTTTGAGAAAGAAGAACTATAATCAATTTATGGTATAAATGTCTCATTTATTATTTTTAACAAATACTATAATGAATTAGTACTTTGTAAATCGCGTACGTTCTTATATATATATATATATATATATATATATATATATTAATTTAACACCTTAATTAATTTGTGAAATTTCCAGCCTCCTATCTACCCAGTAATTTAGCCAATTGCATGTAGCTAGATAATCACCTAGCAAATGAGCTTGCAACACTATCACAATGTAAAAGGGTTCTGTGCAACTATATATCACTTGTACAGAGACACCATGAGTGCTTTGGGCTTTCAGTTCTACTATTCTCGTTCTTGTTAAGGAGGAGACGGATGGAGTAGTCATGGTAATTCTTTGAGAGCGATCATGAGAGACTGAATGTGTCCTGGCCATGGACAAGGGTCTGAGTTTGATTTTCTTGTTTTTTTCCCCTCTTGAGGGAAAAGAGGGTTGGGGATGCCACTTGAGAGAGAGAGAGAGAGAGAGAGAGAGAGAGAGAGAGAGCCGACAATGAGCATCTTGCTTACATGGGTTTTCGCCCAGAAAAGTCATGCGAGAGAGAAGATGAGTTGTGTGTTTGTATCAGTTTCAGGACCAAAGAAGGGAAAAAGGA
The DNA here is from genome assembly GCA_026120185.1 of Voacanga thouarsii. Lineage (NCBI taxonomy): Eukaryota > Viridiplantae > Streptophyta > Magnoliopsida > Gentianales > Apocynaceae > Voacanga > Voacanga thouarsii. The sequence continues at coordinate 7,045,510 of JANUWF010001003.1, read as the reverse complement.
GAATCCCAACAAAAATAACAATGGTGAAGTTCGCTGCTGCTCACCAATCCAACAGAGAACGAATCCCCCGGGGTGCTCGTGCTCTGCTCTTTCATTCTGTCAGCGCTATCCACGCGTCTTTTCTTTCAGCCCCCACGCTCACCCCTCCCCTTCTTCTGCCCCTTCTCTATTATATATGTGGTCAAACCATGCTCAACAACCCCCTCTAGGCATTAGGTACCTAACCACCAAGCATATTCCAACCTGTAATAACTTATCTCCATACTCCATTCCTCACCCCCTCTTCCTTTCTTAAATCATTGTTTATAATGGATATCTCGCTGTTGTGTTCCTCATTCCAACCAATACCCTATAATCTCCATACAGGACTGCTCCGTTGGGAACAATATCTCTTAAGCACTTATATGGCTAAACCAGTTGATAAACACCTGTGAAATGTAAATATATATTATCCTTGTAAGAGTGACATCGATCAGTTCATCTAAAGAATTAAACGATGAGAAAAAAATCTACACTATTAAACCAACTTTCATCGGTTGATTCATAATTGGTGTTATTCCACATCCCTTAACAAAATTTCCAATGCAATAGCTTACATAGATGCATCTGTCTCAAAGTATTTTGGCTGCCTTGCAGTTTTCATTAATTATCTGGTCAAGTCAACCATGCAAGTAACAAGCCCTTTTCAAACAACCTAGCTCATTCGATGCCGTTTTTTGTTTTCTTTTGGTAAATGACCTTATTTGATGCCAAAAGATCAACCAAACATTTGATGATTCAAAATATCACAATCACAACCAAATATATCATTCCCTCTTCCCTCCATAGTTTGTTAGCGATCACTTTACTAATTCTTTAGTTGCAACTGGCTCGCGATTCTTAATAACTATGCTTCTATTATAAACTGCTATATATTTATTAGTCGCACGAGGCCTTTACTCATTTTCCATAGCTAAGAGGTGTGGGCTTGATTGGGCATACAAATTTGCTGTGCACATATAATAGAAAGAGGTGCTGCACTTGAGGAACCAAATTGAATGTGAGCTGGAAGATAATAATCAAAAGCTATAAAAAAAACTCTGTTCACCTTTGGCCAGCTATTGCGATGCTTCCTTTTGGTCAACGACAACAAATGCATACAACATTATCAAACTGATTACAAGCTACACAGCTATGACTATCCCTTTCATTTCTTTACTTCTTTTTTTTTAAAAGTTTTTTGTAGTTTGAGAGAGATTCTGAATCCATTCAAGATTTGTTCCATGAAGGACAGGAAGCTGGAAGTTTTTGTTCCCCACTCAATGTCATTGTCCTTCTTAGGTTGAGAACGGAGATGATCATTGAGGATACCCCAGACAACCTTAACGGTAAGTTGTGTAAAATTAAATCTAATATAATATTGCATAGACAACCTTTCTGCAAATCCCAAATTAAAGATAAGGCTGACTTTTGTTTTAGCATTATACATCGAGATTAATTTTGCGTATATTCTTGTTGCAAGAAGAACTTTATAAATATACTTAATATATATAATTTAATTTTTTATTAATATTGATATCATTTAACTTGTATATTATGGTTAATATACATAACGTTGATCAAATATATTTTTCTAGTTTAAAAAATTATTTTTTTAATAAAAATAAAAAATGTTAATCCAAACTTGATAAATTTCACAAAAGAAATTATCTCCGAGAAGAAATTCACAGCAGAAAATAAGAGAGGGAAAATTTGAACCATTTTGTGGAGGAATCCCAATTGCTTGGCTACTACATGAAGAAGACAAAATTTGTCCATAAACATCAAAAGTACAGAAAGAAGGAGAGTAAAACTCAAAGCGAGGACCAGGAACAAGTTGTAGTTCAAAGTATAGACCCAAGGAATGCGGGGGAGGAGACACGTGTCAATTCCAGCAATATGTGGACCCCACATCTTTAAACACACACTGGGAGGTGAAGCTGGATGAGAGGACAGTGGTGCATGTGGGGGTCTTGGAAAGATTGAATCTGACCCCTTATCTCAGGGGTTGAAGTTAATTTTACCCGCGTCTCCTAATTCTAGTATTGCCTTTCTTTTATTTTCCCTTTGCCCATTTGAATCTAAAATAAATTACAAGAAAAGAGAATTGCAATTTTGGTCTCCTATGTTTCGGGTTGATTCATTTTTGTCTCTCATACTTTTCGAATTATAGTCACCAAATTCAATAGTAACCGATGGACTTGATCACATTGAATTGAATGCAAGGAGGGAGAGCATAAGGTAAATGATCAAAGATGTAGCGATCAGTTTAAAGCTTATACAACAATTTTTTAAAAATATTATTTAAAATAAAAATTATATTACGTTGATAGTCATGCTCGTAAGATTATTAATAACTTAAGAATAAATATTTCTTTAAATTTATTTCGACAAAACTGAACTAGTCTTAAATTATATGGGACCAAAGTCCGAACACAACAAATTAAACTATCTCCAAAAATTTATTTTCCTCCATCCTAAGAACCTAAAAGGTAAGTTCTGATTTAATTTTCCTCCTCTATGTAATATATCATCTCTGAAATTCTCGGTTGTGTATTACATAATTCAAGGTTATGAAATTTTTTATAAAAAATTATTATACATACTACTTATAGGTTTAAAACGTTTGAAGGTGAAAATTATATTTTTAATGTTTTCAGATTAAATTTTGGTGGCATGACGGATAAAATGGCTAGACTTCCAACTAATTAGTTCATGAAAGTATACTTCAAAACGAAAATTATACCATTCTAGAGGAAAAAATAGCCATAGTCTTTTGCAGGTAGTTTGAACATGCTTGGTGATCAGTATCGTTTTTAATTAAGTTATCTTTTCCAGTCCACTTAATTAATGGAGCATAAAAACACACAACTTGTAATCTTCTCAAATTTAATATCATTCAAATAACGAATCTTTCTTTTATATATAAAAACTTTTTTTTTCAAGATTTAAACTATATAATAAAAATAAATACGCACACTAGAATAAGTTCAAGAAAATCAAAGTAGAATTCTAAATTCTATAAGTCGAGTTTAAGCCATTTGTTAAGCAAATAAATACAAAATACTCAATTAAATAACTCTATATCTCAAGTTGATTGCTTTAGTTCCTTATCATTTTTTACATCGCCTCTTTAATTCCATTTCTTTTGTGTTTTGTGCTTACTAAAATGCAATCTTTAATTTCCTATTACCAAGCAACCTTAGTAGAATTCATAGAATAAGTCATTTATTAGAAATATTTTCCATGAATAATACATAATCCATGCAACGAGGATGAGAATATGATTTAATAAATGGAAACCTTAACCAATCATGTTATCAGTTACTGAGCATAGGAAAGCAATCCTTGAAGTAGACAAAAACGGGAAAAATGCTTGCTTGTGGGGGGTGGGACTTTATAGCCACCCAGCCATGGAAATGGTCCAAATGGTGGACAAAGACAAGGTTGAATTCCTCTCTTTCAAGTGTCCAATTTTGCATTTCTTTAGAGACACAAAACAGGCACTATTTCGATTACATGTTGTTGTTACATTATGTACATTACATGTAGAGAGAGAGAGTGAAAGAAAGAGACAGGAAGAGAGAGAGGACCCAGCCACCGCCCAGGGGGCACGCAGTCTTTAACGAAACCACACCCGTAAGCGATCTATCCTCACAATCTAACCCTAACCCGAATCCAACCCCTAGATTAGAAGCTTTTGTCCGCAGTCTTCCACATCCAACCCCTTCTATAATAGTCTCAAAAGCTCAAAGACAGCAACAGTATAGAAACCTGAAAACCTTGAGGGAAGAGAAGCCAAGAAACCATCAAGATCAGAACTTTGTTGGAGGGGAGATGGTTATAGGTGGCTTAATTCAGCTGGGGATTTGGTGGGTGACACCCAAAATCCACTTCCTTCCATCTTTATGGTGAAGAATATGAGTAGTTTGATTCATTAAACAAGCCCAAAGCAACCCACAAAGTAAGGGTAGAAAGCAAGAAAAGGAGGAGAAAGAGAAACCAAAAGTCTACTCCTTTCTTATTTGGCTCTCACCATCTTTTTGAATCATTACAACCTTTACTTGTACTTCCGTTCCATTTGTCAGCCAGAATCATTCCACACCAGAGAGACTTCCTTCGTCTTCTGAGCTCTGAGTATTAGTGGAATTGAAGGGAAAGAAAGAATGGATCCGGTAACTGCTTCAGCTCACGGTCATTCACTTCCACCTCCTTTTAATACAAGAGATTTCAATCTGCAGCATCAATTTCACCACCAGAACCATAATTCTGAGGATGAGCAAAGCGGCACCAGCGGCTTAAACATGGGTCAAAAGCGAGATCGTGAGGAAAAGAACGACAGCGGTGATGGCAAAGATGATGGAGCTGGAGCTGGAGCTGGAGAAGGAGGTGAGATCACAAGAAGACCTCGGGGTAGACCAGCTGGATCCAAGAACAAACCTAAGCCACCAATCATCATTACGCGTGACAGTGCCAATGCTCTTCGAACCCATGTCATGGAAATCGCAGATGGGTGTGATATCATGGAGAGTGTTGCGAATTTTGCACGAAGACGCCAAAGAGGAGTGTGCATTATGAGTGGGAGCGGCACTGTAACAAATGTCACCCTGCGACAACCAGCATCTCCCGGTGCAGTTGTGACATTACATGGGCGGTTTGAGATCCTGTCCCTAGCTGGATCCTTCCTTCCCCCACCAGCTCCTCCTGCTGCCACAGCGTTGACCATCTACCTAGCTGGTGGACAAGGCCAAGTGGTGGGAGGCAGCGTGGTTGGTGCCCTTTTGGCTTCTGGACCTGTTGTGATTATGGCAGCTTCATTTAGCAATGCTGCCTACGAGAGGCTTCCCCTAGATGAGGATGAGAATTCGCTTCCGATGCAAGGAGGCTCACTTGGATCTCCCGGAGCCGTCGGAGGGCAACCGCAGCAGCAACAGCAGCAGCTATTAGGAGGAGATCCTTCTCTATTTCATGGCATGCCACCCAACCTCCTCAACTCCATTCAATTGCCTACTGAAGCTTATTGGACCACCGGCCGTCCTCCGTTCTAAGCAGCTAACACTCATACAAGGGTAATTATACTGATTCACTTCGTTAATTACCTTCAGCTTACCAAGAATTTGCTAGAAACATCTTTAGGTAGAAAACTTCAGGTTGCTGAGCTTGAGCATTTCAGTTTTCATTTTCTCTTGTCTTGATGAGTTTCTTTCCAGTCAGCTAGGTCTTTCCTTTTGAGAGTTTGATGATCAAATGATGTGCTTGTAATTTGATTATTAAAGAACTTTGTAAATTATTGATTTCTTGGTGAGGTCAATTTAACTGGAAATGAATAATTGTAGGGGTCATACATATTTTTCTAACTCAAGTAGAAAGGTGATCATCAAAAACAACAATAATCACAAAGCATTCACCAACTTAAGTTAAAGATATCCACTTGCAGCTATCTGCCTAATTATAACATGAGATCTTTATACTCTATATAGAAATTCATGGTGGCCATTTTCATTCATTAGTTGATGGGAATATATGCGTACTATGTTGTTTCAGTTCTTCCTGATTACAAGAGGACAACATTATATCTTAATCGTGTTATTTCATGTCATACAGTAATTGTTAGTGTGTTTTTCACGACGACATAGTTGTAGAGATATTGTAAGAGCTGACGACAAAAAAGAAAGCTTCATTTATGTCATTTGACGGTTTCAATTGTCGAGTGGCATTCTTGTATATCTATGAGAAAAAGAACAAGATGCATCATGTCTGATTAGGGGTTAGCATTTACTCTGTAGTTTCCAAGATTTTGGCATTCGTTCTGAATTTGAGAGTTTAGGGTTCTCCTTCTTCTATGCAAATTTTGAGTTATTTCTAGACTCTGGTTTACATGTGCACAGTTTCAAACTAGCTCCTTTTCGAGGCAAAGCAACGGTTACAACTACAATGAAAGTCCACACTTAGCCCAGAAAATATGTCTCTTGGGCATTATATACAGAGAAAGAGAGAGACACCTGCAATGTTCTTATATAGTACCCAGGTCTTATTCTCTCTCTATATGTATGTATGTATGTATGTATGTATGTATGTATGTATTACATACACACACAAGATTCCATGAACTTGAGGTTTTGGCAAAGGAGAGAATGGGGAAACCAAGAGTAGTAGATGTAGAACCCAGTTCATATTCTTTGCATTGAAGGAACCCCCTTCGCAGTCACACCCGTTGCTTGCTTTTTATGCAACAACCCATGTAGTATTTAAGCTTCATAAGCTTATCCATTTCTCTTTGACATGCAGCTTTTGCTTTTAGCTTGGGATGATTATCTTTCTTCTCCTTTTGTTTCATAGATTCATTTTACAACTCTAAACAGCGTTCTTCAAACACTATTTTATTCCAGTAATGTTGGATCCCTTCCTCTACCCCCCCCCCCACAAGGTTTTCTTGGCGGGATAATTCATAAAGCCATCCAGTTTTATGTTTATGTTTTCGTAGTTTTTAGGATATAACAATAGGTAATCAGACATTAATTTTGAAATGGCTAAGAATCTAATATGTAAGAATGAATCTAATTGCCCCCGGGTATAGACCAATTGGCCAGGCCTGAGGTGACATGCCTGTGATGGGTTGGCCGAAGGTGCGGGTTCGATTCCCACCTGGGATTGCTCACAGGTCCTCTCCCTCAGGTACCTACCACTGGTGCATCTTCCGATTTATATCTCACCCGGTCGTGAGGTCTCGACGCTCGGGTGGGGGAGGTTCGCCTTCGGGACTCCCTCCTAAATCCAAGAATGAATCTAATTAAAACTTGCTAACCTTCAGTTTTTGGCCATTCTAATTCGGTTGACGTATTTCAGCCATTAACATTATTCTGCTATTTCTTTTCTTTTTCCCTGTTTCGTTGCTTGATCTGCTCAAACTTTCATGGGAAACTTGTGGTGCAACCAGTCTTATTTGTTATTTTCTCTGGGCCCAAAAGTAATCAGAACTTGAGCTGCAAATTGTCTTGAAATACATTGCCCTCCACCAATTAATGTCTGTAATGATTGGCCACAATCTATCCGCTTCCAACTTTGTAACTTTCCAGTTTAAGGTTTGTGTGGGTTGAGGTATCCATCCATTTAGGATATGTATGTATTTCTGATATACCTTTATTTTATTTTCAGAATTTTCTTTTAGATAGATAAGAATAGGAAGGAATAGGTATAACTTTGAGGCCCATTTCACTGTGCAAGAGATGGTTGTATGATCGTATAGTAGTCTGGTCCATCTTGTTTGGCACATTTTTCTCTGGCTGTACGCTATTAGATCAGGCTTCATGTATCCCATTTCGTCTGCATGTTAAATCATCCCCGCTCCGATGGCCAGTAAGAAAGGATGGACTTAGAAATGCTACTCCATTCAATGTCTGGTTTCAATACGTCTCCCTCACGGGATGGGCGCTCTCACCGCATATATCTATTAAAATCTTTTAACTCAGCTTTACATATCGTTTTATATAACTCTTATCATACGTGATAGTCTAAAAATAAAGTAGAAGATCTCAAGAACCTCTGGTCCGATCAATCAATCCAGGATTGCTTTCTTGACAGTCATGTATGAGCTCCACACTTAAGCTGCATTGCTTCCTTCAATGGAAGAAATGCGAGAGGTGGACATGATGAGGATGGGGGTATTGAATAATATTGATGATGATGGTGTTGTTTCTGGCTTATCACTCTAGTCTAGTCTCTTGGTGTAGTTTTTATGATGATGACGATCTCTCTCTACTTGTGGTGAGGAAGTGGCCAAAATTTTTGGCCATTCTCCCGTGAGAATGGCAACAATTTATGATGATGACGATCTCTCCAATAATATATGGCAATAGTTGAGCTGTCGCTGTTTAATGAGGCAAGCAGTTCTGGAGAGAGATTATTATTTCTTCTTGGGTCGGGGAAGCCTACGGCACCCACTTTTGGTGCGGGGAGTTAAAAGGATTACTAAGATATAAATTAATTTAAATAAATTTTAATAAATTTAAAAAATTAATAAATATATTTAAAAGAATTTAATTTCAAAATTTAAGAATTGGTGTGATATTACTGACCGACTAAACTAGGCTGAAGCCACAGAGATTAGAGATTATTATTTCTTGCAATTTATTTTGGTGGGTTTTCATATAATGCTGGACCATTCATGAATGAATGGATATGTACGCAGCAAGGTGCGGAAGTCCAAATGGCAAATTGCATTATCCAACATTGTAGTATATGCCGTGGGAAAAAAATATGTTTAGCAAATTAAAATTGTATAAAACAGACTTAATTTTACAATTTTTTATTATTAATTTAGATATGTAAATAGTCGGGTTTTTTGACAAATCCGACAAGGTTTTTTTTTTAAAAAAAATATAAGAAGGAAACAGCCAACCATAGTACATGAAGTTAGAATTTTCCAGGAGATAATTTCTTAGAAAATTCCAATTATAAAATTTGAGAATGGAGAAGGTTTTGGAACCTCTTACTGTTTCAGCGTTGACTTTCAAAGTACAATGTGGTTCTGGTGGGATGTGGCCCTCGTGGGAATGGCTAGATGGAATGGAAATACATTGGTCAAGAACTTCCGGCCTGGTCAAAGGTTACTCAAACGAAAACGCCAGCTTACTGTCCGAACAAATTTTCGTTTTTTCCTTTTCCTTTCTCCAATAGAGCATTTTTTTTTTTTTTTTTTTTGCCCCCAAGTCTCTAAAAGAAAGCTATTCTTGGGGATATAAAAACCAACAGAAACGGTGAAGAGTTGAACTAAGAATTCAGTGTGAAACAGGGTTTTGCTAAAATGAGAAGGGTCTTAACCAGGTAAGAAACTTGACAAGTTAAGGACTAAGGTATTGGCCAAATTGATATGCAACAATTGAAACCATGCCCTTTTTCTCTCAACCTGTACCCCAGCCACTTTTTCTTCACACGGCGGCGGAGCCCCTCTATCCACCAGACAAAACAGCATGGGACAAGCGTTCGTTTTCATCGCCTTTTTCCTCCCCACAGCTTTTCACTCTCAATCGACCAAGTCCCTCACTACTCTTAAGGGAGAACCTGCGGTTATTTTCACTCAATTAAAAATTGCTGCCCTGCAAAACGTTTTGCATTGGCAGGCAAATTTGTTCAAGGTCATCTAGCTTTAAAGGGGATTCGAAAAGAATTCAAGACAATGAGTCTCATTGACTCAATTTCCATTAGCTTGCTTGATTGCAATCATATTTTGATTCGTCCTGACTTAGAAGAAGATTTCATACAATTGTGGCTTAAAAATACATGGTATCTCCTTGGTTTTCCGATGAAGGCTATGAAGTTGATGACTGAATTCCGTGCAATAACATATCCTTCCATCGTTCCGCTCTAGATTTTGTCGAAGAATCCCCTTCATTTTTTGCCAAGAATGTCTTGTTCTGTAACTTCAGCCGTGGGGTGGCCCTTGAAGCTTGATCAGCCTACAATGAATATGACTCGTCCAAACATGACAAGGATATGCGTTGAGGTGGATCTCTTGAAGCCATTGACAGCAAAGAGTTTGGTTTGGCTGATGGCTTCTATCAAGAGATTACTTATGATGATGTACTTAAATTCTGTAAAATTTGTAAGAGATTGGGTCACTTACAAAATATTTGTGGAATCGACATTGATGATTTTGCTAAACAGTCGGGTTGAATATTACCCGGCCAAATAGCACTGCCTTAAAGGGCCAAATAGCATTGCATTAAAGCCATTGGATGCTGCTAGAAAGTTGAAGCAGGTGCTGCAAACTCGTTGGACTTCTAAAAAATCCCCGGATGTTGTGGCAATTGCAAAGCCTTCTGGCCACAAAGTTACACGTACTTCATCTCCCCAGGCTAATGATAAAAGATCAAAAGATACCTAACCGTTCTTAAATGATTGAAACACGCATAGGCCAACTCTAGTTAACAAGAGTTCAGTCCAGGCTTCATCAGGTTAATCCACTATTGATAGTCCAGGAATAATAGTCTTTGATGATCCGTAAGTCTGTGTTGGAACCGCCGCTGAACCTGTCGTGGCTCCACCAAAGCTACATCTATCGCAAGCCACTGGTGGAGTATCGTTGGAGAAAGCGTCTGCAATGCCTCGTGCATTTTCTACAGATAGTTTGAATCCTCCTCAAGCTGAAGTGCCTGTTGTTGATAGAGTTAGGAGGATCTTAAGCTCTGTGCATATGGGGCCAAAACTCCCAAGATAGATAGACAACAAAGAAGTTTCTCGTAGAAACGCTAGTGAGGCAAGGGTATTAGAGACCTAAAATTTTGCCTTCAATGTTCTCTACACTCTAATTGTCAATTTGTAGAATTGTCTACGCAAGATTCTAAGTTCACTGCAGTTCTCAGAGTTGTTGAAACTGTACAAAGGGATCTGACTCCAAAAGATACAAATTAGTCATTCTAGTCGCCTTGATTTTGTAGAAATTTAGCTACTTAATAAAGTTGGTTATTAATCTATAATTAAACCACCTTATCAT